>JAHQIW010006122.1:0-66829 GCA_019055375.1 Parelaphostrongylus tenuis
TAACTTACTGGGCTGTTTGACGTATTGTTTAGAGCTCTTCATAACAATCTATCCCTTGGGGACTTATCAGACAAAGAAGAGCGCACAGATTATGGCAGTGATGGCTTCCACGCCAAAAAGCTGTTTGAACGTTAGATTCAGAACGTAAGACATACATCTGGTATGAAGTGGGGGAGAATCTGTGTATGCAAGATTGTGTCTCGTCATGTTCAGCTTCCCTAGAGCGCGGACGCGGAGACTCAAACACGAACGTTGTAAACGAGTAGCGTTTCAGCTTTAATACGGTACAGAAAACCCCATAAGGAGTCATGATAATACAGCGCCGACAGTGCTTTCGACTTCTCATTCGCGAAATAGTTGAAACAAAATTCATTACATTCCAAGTGGGAAACTTCTCGCAAACACTTTGGAATTCAAAAAAACCTTCTGCTTTGAACACTGTGCCGTTTACTAATGAAATGAGACTTCCACAGCCAAGGGATGCTTTCTGAAAACCTCTCTTACTACGGTTAGGAAGAAAGTTTGGGGTACTTCAATAAGCACGGGATAGCTCCCATGCATACCATGGAAATATTACACTTTCTGATGTGGGATTTTCCCTCTATGGGCCTAGTTATTATTCGTCTTTATTTTTAATTTGTTACAAGCCTCCGCCCTGTCTAACGACATAATCGCAGTTCGTGTTTTATTGCGTCATCATTGGAGAAAGGTCTCTCACATGGAGCTACAGTCGATGAAGTCAACGAAGTTGGAAGGGAAGGCAAAACAAAAATCTGCTGCTGAACGGTGGCTTGAACGCTCTCAGTTCCGGAGATCGTGAGCTCACAGACAAGCCTCGTTCAGAACGTTCGACAAAGTTTGAGACGTTTGATGAAGCTGAGGACGCATTTAGAGAGTTCTTTAGATCGGAGTCGAAGGAAATATCGACTTCGACCAAATTCGAAACTTAGCGGATCGACGCACAGAACTCCTAGAAAACGATCGCTTTTTTCTGAAAAATAGTTATTATTGTTTTGCTTGGATTTCCTGCATAAATTTTCGATTTTTCACAAGTGCTCTAGAACTTTTTTTCCAACAAAATAATTTGTTGAAGATGCAGCGGTCAGTAGAGAGCTCTTCAAAATTCATAATCTAGGAGGCCGTATGCTTCGCAGCAATTCAGTGAACATGAAGACGTGTATACTACTATATGACTGGGAAAGTGTCGGAATGGCATCGAATTTTCTTGCTTTTTTTCTCTGTAACACAGCAATATTGGTCTTGAAGCGTTGTTGTGGGTAGACATCTTCATTTCTCATACCTCAAAACTGATTTTGTCGTTGTGGATTCACTCAGTGTAGTGAAGAAAACTCCAGACTTTTCGAACGATTTTTCAGAAACACTACAGAAATGGAGAGACGACTAAAAGATTGTAATCAGTTACACAAAGAAATGAGATTTCACTATATCAAATGTACAATAACAAATTTTTGTTTTAAATCCCCATGATCGACTATCTGTTAACCTCGGCATAGTTTGAGTAAATGAGTATTTTAAATGAGTGTTTTAAAATGAACCTTTTCACTATGCTATCCAAAGTAATTTCCAACGCTTTCTGCTAGGGTTATGGAGGTTTTGACTTAGTAGATTGTAGATCAACATGATCTTTCAAAGCTCTGAGAAAGGCGATCGTGCAGAAACATTAGCCACCTCGATATATCATGCTGCAATACCGACTGTATTGTTGATGTTCTGCTATATTCAACTAAAAACATCAATAACACTTTGGAATGGCCAAACAGAAGAAAATACAAATTTTGTTTGGGTTGCACGTCATGCGGAAATTGCGCGAAAGAACGCCGTTCCGTAAACATCTACCTTGAAACGATTGAAAAGATGAACAGGGTGACGTCTGCTTCGCATCACATAAACCTGCATTCTCAAACATCGTCCACTGTACTTTCCCATTTCGATACATTGGCGATATCAAGAAGTAAACCATTTTCCTATCGCACTGCAGCATTGATGCCTTCATGTAGCTGTTTTATCTAAGATCCAATCCTAACACGATTTTCCATTAACATCCTCATGTTGGTGGATTTTTGGTGGCATCCTATTATACGCCTGCCTCTAAACCATACACATGAATTTTTATAGATCTACTCAATTTGGCTATCAGTTGACCACTCCGTTTAAAACTATAATTTTTCGAGACGTTTCACAAGCGCAGTTTTTGCTTAGGAATTTGTTACCGAAAAAGCTTTGCGATGAGAATTGTGCTTCGTTTTTCATCAATCGATTTCGTCTTCGGAAGACTTTTTCTCAGAATTGCAGTTGTGATTCAGGCGCTTTGTCGACTGCCGCAGCATTAGAAATGAGAAGGCGGGAGCCGAATATAAGCTGAGCAACTTGAGAAATTGGCGCACTCACTGGAATTTTTCTTTAACTTGTCGCTCCACCAGTGCATTTGATTCAAGATTTGACAGAAGATTCTCTCACCTCGTTAACTGTTTTTTTGACCATCGCATTAGCACAATGTTAATCGAAATACGCTCATATAGATTTTATTCTGAATTAAGCGAGTTAGAAGATCCTTTGAAGCACTTTGAAAAAATCCAGAAAAACATCAAAGATCAGCCAAGGCGACGTATACCTCGTATAGGTGCCGAATGCCGAATCTGTCATGCTATCTCGTGGATAATCTGTCGCAGAAGATATAGACATTAGTCTTGGTTGAGTCTACAATACTTCTCTCTAATTTTAGGAACATGACTATTCTTACAAACAAGCAGGACCTTCGAGCGCTCCATTTATGATTTTGTTGCTAGTCCCAGTCTCAACCGTGTTTGGATGTGGAGTGATTCCTGGAGGTCAAAGTAATGAATAGGAATTGTTATGGAGCCACAAATATTCCATTCTTAGATGGTTCAAGAACTCTAATTCAAAATGAGCATGCCTAGCTCTCCATCACTGCTTAACTGTTGTCGTGGTCTGCGCTACCTATAGGCAGGGTATTTCAATTCTAAATGAGAAGTTTATATATAAGAAGAAAGTTAAAACTAAAAAGTTTTCCAATGCAATGACTTTTACGATTTAGCTAACACCAGGAGTTTATGAACTGAACTTGATGGGCTAACGTTTGAGTCTTCGTCTTCTCGGAGCCCATGTGATAGATTCGATTGTCCACTGTCCGTTCGCACTCGTTGTGGTCTTCGTCTTCATTATTGTGTGCACGTCCAATTTTCTTAAAGGAACATCGCTCGAATGAGGGAAATTTGAGGTAGTTAGCGATGTTTCGTATACAAGATGACTACCATACAAGTTATCACCAGCGTTAGTATAGGTAGATAGTGCTTTCAAAATTACAACATGTTATAAGTTCAAAAACCGTGAAATGTATATCTGAGCACTTAAACAGAGTCGATGGCATCCGCGGTTGTCATCCGTTAACATAGATCATTCACCTTCAGTCTGCTGCCTGCAAAAATTTACTAAGAGCATCGATATAATCTGAAAGATGGCCAAAATGTCACATTAACAACTTACGTGCTAACCTGAATAGGCCTGAAACAGCCCTTAGAAGAGATCGATGTTCTCAAAACCGAGATTTCTAAAACCGCCGATTGAGAAACATTAGTTATAAGCACAATTTATATCAAATGAACATTGTACCTGTCAGGTTTCGCATACGGGCTGGTGTTTCACCGAAAAATTGTCGACTTGAAACGAAAAATGAAAACGAATAATTGTGGATGATAGACAACTATGTTCATCGGCGCGGAATGAAAAAAACGAACCCGTCAGATAGTATCGGCCCGAATAAATTCTTTCTCTAAACCACGTACTATTAGCTAAAATTATAAAGAAGAAAGTGTCATTGAATGTTTATTTGTCGAGAAGAGACCGGTTTCCGACAAGTAACCTTTAAAATTAATCATTTAACAATGATTCACTGCAAAAACTATGAAATTATCGTTGCAGCAAGCCGCACTACCATATCTTCACTGCTAGAGCCGGGCCCAGCAACGTTACCAGTTTAATCGCGGTTATACACAGATAAGAGCGAAATCTACTGCCCAGATTCCTGGTATTGCAACTAGCAAGGGTGTGCTTTTCATGGCCTTGGACAAACGTTTTGCAATGCCAACACGTGAGTTTATAACTTAGGCATTTACATTCTTTTTCGTAGATTCCGAAAAGAAGTAGACAGATTAGCAAGCTGCATTTTTTCCAACGAACCTTCAGCCTCATGGAGCTTAGTTCACTTGCGCAGACTTCACTTTTGCCAATGAAAACACTTCCAATCACTCTTTGAAATAGCGAAGAAGATTCACATTTTTAGGTCATCGATGTTCTCGAATTGAAGGTCGAGAGCACTCTTACTCAATTTTGTGCATCTCCAACATTTTGAGTCAACTTCAAGCTAGTAACACCTTACGAACCATTGCTATGTAACGAAATTTCTGATAATCATTATTTGAGCCACGCATGTCAGTGGTCTGTCAATGAGGGCTGACTTATAGAGCCCGATACACGTGTTTCGATCTTGCGATCTCGTCAGTCGGGCAGTTACCCGTTTCTCGTCTTTTGCTAATCTCTGTGGGTGCTCCAGTCCCCACAATAAGAGTTAGCGACGACGTACGTTTTACACTCTATGTTCAGTGAAGAACTCACCAAACACAGAGTTTTGTACACTCGAATGCTCGTGGCTAGTATATTCAATATAACATATCTTTCATTTCGAGTGTTTTCTTAAGACCACAGCTCAAATTACAATATGCCTGATAATCATTATTTGAGCCACGCATGTCAGTGGTCTGTCAATGAGGGCTGACTCATAGAGCCCGATACACGTGGCTGTTAATACAGACATGTTATATTAAATATACTAGCCACGAGCATTCGAGTGTACAAAACTCTGTGTTTGGTGAGTTCTTCACTGAACATAGAGTGTAAAACGTACGTCGTCGCTAACTCTTATTATGGGGACTGGAGCACCCACAGAGATTAGCAAAAGACGAGAACGGGTAACTGCCCGACTGACGAGATCGCAAGATCGAAACACGTGTATCGGGCTCTATAAGTTAGCCCTCATTGACAGACCACTGACATGCGTGGCTCAAATAATGATTATCAGGCATATTGTAATTTGAGCTGTGGTCTTAAGAAAACACTCGAAATGAAAGATAAGAAATTTCTCCCACCAGGGCTACACGCGTAATTCTCCAGTAGTGGACATCCATTTAGCAGATTTCAATCCGAACTACAAGGCGCATTCAAAAAGCAGAGGCTTTAATTATTTTTTTTTGCAAACATAGATATTTTTCTATAAACTTATTATGAATGTATCAAAGAGTTTGAGAGAGACTATCATAGAGCCATGACATCAAAATCTTTCAAATCGTAGAGTATCTTTCAGTACATATTTTATTTTGAGAAAAATCGTATTCAGTGTGTGTTGATAGGTAAAAGGTCTCCTGATATTAGAGTAAAAGAACATTAGTATTTGACATTGTTTTGACTCTTCAGTTGTCCTAATATGTCAGAATAACGTGTTCCCAGAACTTATAGTTTCTTGCAGAGGACATGATGGAAAAACAGCTGTATTATCGTCGGTAGCACCGGTGACGGAATTTGCCCATTGGAGTGCCGCAGGGGTGAAGAGAGATGTGTCATGATGTTGCAAGGGCTATCGAAGGCAAACACTTGTCCCTCTCAGGAACTCTCACGGTTTGGACGGCTTTTTTTATTTGTAGATCTTCTTTTTATAAAGAAAACAATTTCTATGTAGACTACGAACATCATCATATGGCTAATTGGTCGAGGTCGATGTGGCAAAATGTCTGGCACAGACGCGCTTCGATTGTTAAGATCGGTCCGTTTGGTTCGCATTTGTATCACGTAACGGTCACTGTCAGCTGAAATTGAGAGTGAACTGTGTATATTATGAGACAGACATTCTTATCTAGTCGATGTTCATAGTAGCAATACACTATCAATAAATTAGCAACCATATGGATGTTGAACAATCAGTGTGAAGCAGTGATGTGCACAATGTGATAAATCTGTGCTTTACTACTATATTTGAAAAGTAACTGAAAAGTTCCCACATATATTTTACAGGCTGAATTCTTCTCCGTGAGATATATATTATTACAAGGTTTGGAATAGTAGCTAAAAACTGATTTTACAACAGCGTTGCTCTGGAAACTCGATAGAAAATATCAACTCATTCGCCAATGAATGGGAATTCATCTGTAGACCATCGCTTCGAATAATGCGACACTAAGGATAGAGATGGCGATAAGCCGAATAATGCATGCTAATAACCTAAGTTCAGCCTAAGAAAGCAAGGAAATGACTACTATTACGTATGCTGAGGTCACATCAAAGCCGACTTTTCTGAATATATTGAGTTGTCCCATGATTTTTTCGCATATTTCGACACTTTCGTTGATACAGTTGTCTCTTATTCAAAGAAATCCATTAACTTACAGCATTATCACTATCATAATCAATGATACACAACCTTTTCTT
Source organism: Parelaphostrongylus tenuis (assembly GCA_019055375.1). NCBI lineage: Eukaryota > Metazoa > Nematoda > Chromadorea > Rhabditida > Metastrongylidae > Parelaphostrongylus > Parelaphostrongylus tenuis. The sequence continues at coordinate 6,517 of JAHQIW010006122.1, forward strand.
GGGAAAAAAAATAAATGCCTTCCTTCGAGAAAGAATGAGGACGGCGGTGCAAAGAAGTTGATGATGTCACTCTTTGTACTGACTATGGCTCTTGAACTTTTGTTGCACAAAAGCTGCTTTTAAAGCTAAAAAAGATCATATCCGATGGAGCAATATCAAGGCTTTCTCTGTGTGCTGTGATTAGGTTGTCTCAGACCACCGTTCTTTAAAATCTGTGGCCTGACGACTTCGCATGATGAGGTAGTCGCTCAATGCATGGTGTCCCATCGCGACATCTTTTGTGCTAACCTTTTCATTTGAATGGCGAGCGATGTATGACGGCAGTGTTCAGGTGTTTGCCGCCCAACGCTACTAGAACATTCTCCAACGTGTTCACACTTCTTTTGTCAAAAAGCCAGATATTGTAGAGAAAAACATAAATATAATAATAATGTGAGATGAATTTGGGACAATCCCTCGTACTATTTGTGTACTGTAACGAAAGTGAGTTCGCTGTAAGGAAGAGCAGACCAATACAGCCATTTCCTTCAACTTTCAGACGAATTCATTTCTCTGCAATATACCGTATAGTTAAAACAATTACATGGCTCGCCCAAACATGAGGATTTTGAAGGAAGACTTTCATATATGCGACCCAATCACATATATATTGTTCACATACATACAGTTTTGTTGTGTCAAGTGTTTCTTTAGACCCACGCTCAAATTTCAATACTCGTGATAAGTATTCGTGAGCCATGCATGTGTCCTGTCATGGGTACTCATACATTGCAATACGCGTGCTTCGGCCTTAAAAACGTTTTCAGTTATACGGTGCCTTCGTTTGAGGCAGTCCTTCTTGAGGAAGAACCCTTTCACGTATGAGTAACGCAGACGTAATATTTACAGGCACCGTTAAGTGAATGTCTTAAGTCATGTTTCAATCTCATCATTTTTTAGCTGATGGATTCAGAACAGATATGTCGAAAAGCCTTCCACAAACCTCAAGGCACTTTCGCTAAACTTCGCCCAATTTATATGAGATATGCTCGTGATTTGATGTGCCAGTGGATTCGAAACATATTATAGTGAAAACAGGATGAGACACTTATATGTCAGACGACGAAAAATAATTGAGCCTATCTAACTCGCTGTACAGGAGATTTTCATAAAGCGATAGCAATTATCAGAAAGCCAAATCTTTAGCTATAGCTCTGCGTTAACGGTTTTTCAAAACACCATCTTATAACGACTGCAGTATCCAGACATATTTTCGTTTCTCACTCGCCTTTGGTCTTCATTTTTACTCAAGTATAAATCGCTGACCACGGATCTTCCGCTTTGAGTTATCCGCCCAGATAGTCAAGAGAGTCACGTGGGCGTGTCTCCAGGAGGTGGACAGGAGAGACTAAAGCGCGAGCCAAAAAAAACAGTGTGATATCCAATGACGTGGGTGGATTCGGAGGATGAGCACCCTGCTTCTGCAGTGCCGATTTGACATAACCCCATCTGTACGAGTTAACTCGGCCAAAATCCTGTAATCAAGCGGCTGGGAAGTGCATGGGAGGCGGTTAGGAGTAGCCTCCAACAACTAAGCTTCTCCCGCTTCTCCGAGAGAGAGCAAACTACTTGTAAGTATTCAGCCTCACGTTTAGAGCCTAGCAAGCTACATGCTGGGCATCAAAATGCAAAAACAGCAGTAAATATGAGCCTCATTCCCTGGTCCCGAAAGAGCCCTGGAAAGGCAGCGCTGGGTAATGATGAGCACGGGGAGACTACTAAAATCTCAGAGCCAAACTAAGCTGCTAAAATTGAAGCGGATTAGAATGACGATCTGCATCTATAATGCACGAGCACCTGCTCACGAATCCGTTGTAGAAGACCTGTTGATTCAAACAAGAAAAATAAGGTGTGACGCTATTGGCCTAGCTGAGACGAAAGACGACATCCTTTTCAAGCTGCTTATGACAACGGAGAAGAACTATTTCTTGGAACATGCGATCGCAGAGGTGTCAGCGGCGTTGGCGTCCTCGTTAATTGGTTTTGACCGTGAACATCGATTCATTTGAAGAACTATAAACCCGTGTCGGACAACTGCGCTCGAAACGAAGTGGATCAATGCTGGCTTTTACCAAATTCTTTGCTTACGCACCAAGATCAAGCTATGACGAAGATGAAGTTGAAGCGCGCCTATGTGGACCTCGAAAAAATTCTCCAGGGAAGAATATCATTTTCAATGTCATTGTTGAAGATTTTAACTCGAAAATTGGACTCAGAAGAGCGTTGAAGAACGTCACATTGAGACCTACAAACTAGAATGGATTGTTCCGGAGATTGGAGGTTATCTGACTTTATCATGACGACCCAATCGTTAATGGTAATCATATTTTCAAAAGCCTCACCCTAAACAGTGGACGTGGGAGGTTCCTAGTGGAGAGCACCGTAACGTAATAAACTGCATCTTAGTAAATCGAAGGCTTTGCCTGACCGATGTCGCTGTTGTTTCCAAGTTTCTACACGGGATCAGACCATCGGCTCCATTGCGCAGCGTTCCGTTTTCCGCGGAAAGGAGAGAAAGCAGCTAAATATGAACAACGATCCTAGAACTATCCACAGGCTGGGACATAATCAAATTATTAGTCGGCTTTTGGAATGATACCGTTGTCGACAACATTGACGAAGGATGCAAACTGCTCTTGAAATATCACCACATGGGTGCTATCGAAGTCAGAATCCTAAAGTCACGAAAAGACGCTTGCGTTCGCAGATACTCGAGCTGATGCGTCAAAGTGAAATAGCACGAGCTAGAGGAGGCCCAATCCTCACGTCCGCACTTGCGAACCGCTGCAGTAAAGCGATAAAAGAAGAACACAAAGAGAGACGAGTAGCAGTTATAGCAGAAGATGCAAAAACTGGGAAGAGTATCTCCACAGCCCAGGGAGAGTTCGCCAATAGTAAGACCAAGGCGATTGCACTCCAACGCCCTGACGGAGCAGTCACAGATTTTAGAAGGGTGATGAAGAGCATCTTTCACCACCATCACTCAGACCACTTCGATAGTCATGTCCTCTTAGCGTCATATAAATTGAAAAAGGATGAATCTCTCGCTCCACCTGACCTCTCTTCCGAAATCCGACATGCTCTATCGTCGGTGAAAAATAGAACAACACCTGGCCCAAACAGGATTAGACCAGAACACATGAAGAACCTATCGCCTGTTCTCACCAATATCCTGGCTCGGCTCTTCACTTTCTACCTGTCAGAATGCAAGGTCCCCATTCAATGAAAAATGAGCAAGACCGTATTGTTGTTCAAAAAGGGAGACCTTCACGACATAGGCAATTATCCCCCAATCTGCTTGCTGTCCGTTGTCTATGAACTGTTCACCCCAGTCATCCTAGATGCATTGACGGAACGCTAGACGAATGTTAGTAAAGTTTGGCGCCACAGACCACATCCAAGCGATCACATGAATCATTGAAATCTCACGAAAGTACAAACTACCGCTGTGTCTCACATTCATCAATTTGAAGAAAGCCTTTGATTCAGTGAAGACAGAAGCGGTTTCAGAGGTTCTGGATAGCCAGGGCGTTCCTACTCGGCACATAATGATCCTTCGCAAGCTTTGTAAAGATTTCACGACCAAAATATCCCCATTCCACGACAATATCACCATCGACGTAAGAAAAGGGGTTAGACAAGGCGATACAATTTCGCCTAAACGCTCACTCTCACCTTTCAAAATGTCGTGCGAACATTGGTATGGGACGATATGGGAGTGAAAATCGATGGTCGACAATCAAATCATCCTTGCTTTGCTGATGATATCGTCCTCATAACGCCAAGCATCAGCCATGATGAGCGAGTGTTCGACCCATTTTGATAACGCCTGTGGAAAGACTGGTCTGCAACTAAATCTAGAGAGAGCGATGTTCATCAGGAACGGATGGGTTTTGAATGCCCCGTTCACGCTCAACAGTACGAAAATCTCCAAATGCTCCAGTCTTGTCTATCTAGGTCGTGAAATCAACATGATGGACGACCTAACTCCAGAGTTGAGCGGGAGAAAACGAGCGGCTTGGGGAACGTTTACGAGCATTGAAGATGTGCTCAAAAAGACAAAGAACATTCGACTCCGTGCTCATCTTTTCGACTCGATGATAATCCCTACTCTAAAGTATGCAGCTACGTAAGCAGGATGAAAGATCATCTGGCGTTATTGAACGCATTGTTGAAAGGTCGCTGATAGGAGTATCCCGTAGCTCGCAAATGAGAGAAAGGATCCGAAGTTCCGACTTACGTCAAAGATCGATGATCAAAGATCCCGTTCTATACGCCAGGATATCGAAAATAAGGTGGGCCGAGTGCGTGATGCGCTTCAACGACAACTGCCGGGCGGGAGCCACTACCGACTAGGTTCTTCGGGACATCAAGAGCTCTGCAGGAAAACCACCGATCCGGTGGTCCGATTTCTTTACGAAGGGCATAGAACAAAGATATGATGCTCAGCGAATCCCTAGAGCGAGAAGGGCCCACTGCGCTAATATTGCACGCGATAGGGAAAGGTGGAAGTGTTGCTGGTACCCGCTCGAGTCACTCGACGATCAACGGGATGGCAGGTGATATAGGTGAAGTATTTAATTAGACTGAGTAAGCATTCTGGATTCAGAATTAATTCGGAAATATCTGCTCACAGCAACGATATAGCAAATATTTCTGTCTAACAAAACGAAACGATTGCATTCAATGCAGTTCAGACATTTTCGCCATTAATAACAGCAGCTGAGAATTCTCCGAACAAGAATGTAATCAATTTTGTTCTATGTTATTTGCATATAACAGTAGTGAGTGTTGTACAAAACATTTAACATCGGGATCCGTGTCAAAAAAGCGCTCAAAGAGTTGAAAATATGTTTATTTTTAAAGGTTGTCTCCGCTTTGCTAGAAAATACGGATTGCTAGGACTCATGGGCGTTATACTCACTAAGAATACCTATTGGAACTTTCTATGCACTATCCAATTTTTCCGTGATAATGAAGTAGTTCTATCTTCTAAATTTTACTATACGGTTGTCAAGCGAACCGGCGGTGCAGTTCAAAAACTTGCTATGAACTCCGGAAGCTGGGCGAATTTTTTCTTTTTGTTGGTAGAAGTCACTCAGAAGGAATACTTGGCCGAAAAGTCCTCCACACATCATTCTTCTGAAAACCAAACATTATAGAAAATAATCTCTTAATTACTCTATTTATATTACAATATCGTCAAAAGAAGTGTGAAAAATGAACTGGAATGCATAACATCCCAGACACGTAGCCTACGTGTTGACATGTAAAGTTGTTTAGCATGACTGGGCGTTCTTCATACTAGAAATACATTTGCAGAAGCTCCTTAAATAATGATCTACTTTTTCGCAGCAACAAAGTTTTTTTAGAGAGTTTACTATATAACTGCCAATAAAGCCCTTTGGGAAGTTTGAATACGGGGCTGAGCACACCGATACTCCGATAGTAAAACGTTTTGTTCTTTCCATTAGTCAAAATTTTTTCATGAAAGAAAGATCCTGTTGGGATCAACATTTCTTGGGTTATCAAATGATCACAGACATGTAGGCAAACTAGGAAAAAAGTCCTTGGAAATAGTTGAAATTAAGTTGTCTTTTACAAGAATATGTTTTTCTCAAGAAAAAAGATATCGATTTTTAGGGACTTGTGAGAGCACCAACAGCACTTCCATTTTTCCCTATCCTGTGAGTGAATAGTCCAGTGAGGTCTTCTTCGCTTTAGGAATTCGCTGAACATCATATTTTTCTTCTTTCTTCTATGCCCTTCTTGAAGAAATCGGGCCAACGGGTCGGTAGTCTTCTCGTAGAGCGCTTGAATCCTGAGAAATCCAGTTGGTAACGGCTCTCGCTCATCGATTGTCGTTCAAGCGCATCACGTGCCCGTGACCCCACCTTATCTACTAGAAGTATCTGTACAAAGTCCTTTTGCGATATTCTTTCTCTTTGTAGTTGTTAAGTGCCTCTATTTTACAAACTTTACTTACAAGGACAAGGATAATCCCTATGCGATGTCCAAGTGACTGAAGAGTGACTTTGAATTCAAAACATAATCTCTCTTCGCTCTTATATCGTTCTGAATAATTTGCCAAAAATATAGCAAAAAGCTGTGTGCAGACCCAAGCTGAGCAAACAAATCAAATCGAGTGGGAAACATAATCTCACTTTTGTTGCTACAATAAAATAAGGATTCTTTTTCTGAAAGCGCAGCACATCATTTATGCTGCCAGAATTTGAGCTTTCGATTGAACATTCGAACATCATGAAAAAGTTTCTGTCCAATAAGAGAGGCTTTCAGAAGAGGACCACCAGGGTACAGGCTATCCCGAATGGGTTGGAGAGAATGAAGACCACTACAATCAACATATCTACCGAGAAGAAACGAGTTTCCATATTCGAAGCATCAAAATCGATGCCTTGGGATATGACGAGCTTTCGAACTTATTTTTGCATGTTGCATGCATGTTTTTGCGTGTTTTTGAAGCAACATGTGTAAAGCGTTATAAGAAGTGGTGGTTGGTGGACGCGAGGTCCGGCAACTATAGAGGATGAAGGAACTTCGCAGCCCTTCAACTACCATGTCTTTGAGCGTCTCGACATCTTATTGGAGAGAAAACGCTCACCAACCAACAGGGCGCAAAAAGCCCATTCCAAGAGTCCGTCGTATCACGAAGCATCAATTTAAATGCAACAGAACCAACGAACTTACTTCTCAATGGCTAATATGTGTGATTGCGATAGTTTCCATTTTCATTGATAAAGATGTGTCTGCACCTAGTCATAATAGTAAAATTTGCGGTCTATAACCGCACTTACTTTTCTACTGACCTTATGTCAGCCAGGCTGAACCACGTTCACTGATTCCGAGAACATTCCTGGGAGGATAGGTTTCCGATCAAGTTTTACAAGAACGGTGTTTATAAAGAACGGATTGGTTTTGAATGCCTATTCAACTAAACAAAATCAATATCGCCGTAAGGTTTAATGCGATGTTCAGTTTGCAAAGTCAATATGATGAACAACCAAAATTTAGAGCTGAGCGAGAGTAAGCGAGCCACTTGGAGAGGTTTCAGAACACTGACGATGTAGAAAAAATACAAAGAACATCCAACTTCATACTCAACTTTCAACCAGCGATTACCGTTGTCTTTACAAATGTTTCAAAAAACTAGCGCTACATACGCGCGATGTAAGACCATTAGGAGTTATGAAACTCGAAAACGAAAGGTCGATGCAAAAAGTGTTCCGTTTCTCTCAAATGGAGAAGGGATCCGAAAATCTGACTTGTGGCAACGATCGGAAATTGAGTGCGCCGATCTGCACCCCAGGATGTCAGCGATCCTTAGGCTGGACACATAATACGTTCTGATGAGCAGCCGATGGACGATAGACGTAATCCGGGAGAATCCTCTGCAATGTCTAACACACAATAAGAGGGCCACCTGATACAGTCTAACTTCTTCACAAACACCTATCAAAGTACATGGTGCCCAAGCAATCCCTTCAGTAAGGAGGGCTTACTGAGGCTGTTTGACGTATTAGGAGAATATGGAAAGCTCCGCTCTAGTCACTCGACAATCAGCGAGGCAGCAGATTACACAAGTGATGAGTATTTCACACAAAAGACGTCCTGAAATTCGCGGATTTATGACAAAATCGCATCGAAAGTACAGGGAGAATACTGTAGCGAAATTGTTCGTTGTTCTGCAATTCAACCAAAACGACAAGGAAGTCTTAAAACACGAAACGGCTGTAAACTCAATAGCTTATTTAGCTCAATGACGGCTTGTAAAACTCACAAAGTATGGTCTATGACAATTCAGCGCTGACGGTGCTTTCGATTTGTCATTCGCGAAATAGCTTGAAACAAATTTCATTACATTCCAAGTCGGAGACTTTTCGCAGACACTTTGGAAATGAGCAAAACCTCTTCTCTTCGCACACTATGCTGTTAACTACCTGGATGAGACTTCCACAGCAAAGGATGGCTTTCTCAAAATATTTCCTACTACGGTTGTGAAGAAAGTTCTGGAGCACTTCAGAAGCATGGGATAACTCCCGTGCATTCATGGATATATTACACTTTTCCGATGTGGGATTTTCCCGCTATGGGACTAGATATTACTCTTGTCTATTTTCACTTTGTTACAAGCCTCCGCGCTGTCTAATGACATAATCGCAGTTCGTGTTTTGATGCGTCATCATTGGAGAAAGGGTCTTTCACATCGAGCTACAGTCGATGAAATCAACGAAGTTGAAGGACAAGGCACATAAAACAAATCTGCTGCTGGATGCTAGTTTCACCGCTTTAGTGCCAAAGATCTAGACCTCGAAGACAAAGCTCTTTCAGGAGGTCCCACAAAGATTGAGTCGTTTGATGAAGCTGAAAATGCATTTGAAGAATTCTTTAGATCGAGGTTGAAGTAATTATCGACTTCGAGCAGAACCGAAACTTGGCAGATCGACGACAGGAAGTCCTAGGAAACCACTGCTTTTATTTTGAAGAACAGTTATTCTTGTTTTGTTTGGATTTCTTTCATATATTTTTGATTTTTACAAGTGCTCCCAAACTTCCTTTCCACCAATCGATTTGTTAAAGATGCAGCGGTCAGTAGAGAGCTCTTCAAAATTCAAAAAAAGAATCTAGGCCATCGTGCGCTTCGCAGCAATTCAGTGAACATGAAGATGTGTAATACCATTATCCAACTGCAAAAATGTCGGAATGGCATCAAATTTTGGGTGGTTTTCCTCTGTAGCACAGCAATATCCGCCTTGAAGCGTCATTGTGGGTAAACATCTTCAGGTCTTCAGACCTCGAAAACTGATTGTTCGTATTAATCACTTAGTGTAGTGTAGAAAACTCCAAACTCTCCTGACAATTTTTTCAGAAACAATACAGAATATGCATAGAAAACTAAAGAGATTGTGACCACTACACAAAGAAGTGATATTTCACTATATGAGATGTACAATACAAGATTTTGTTTTGAACCGCAGGACCGGCTATCTATTAACCCCGGAATAGTTTCAATAAATGAGTATTTTAAATGAGTGTTTCAAAATGAGCTTTTACTAAGTGATCCAAAATTCATTAACGTTTTCTACTAGGGTTATAGAGGTTGTGGCTTAGTGGATTTTGGATCAGTATGATTTTTCGAAGCTCTAAAGAAGGCGACCCGCTGAAACGTTAGCCACCTCGATTATTGTGATATTCACTGCTGCATACCAACAGTATTGTTGTTTGCTTTGCTAATAATCAGTATATAATATCAATAATATTCGGAACTGCTATACAGAAGAATAATACAAATTTTGTTTGGCCTGCACATTGTGCGAAATTGCGGAAGGACGGCGCTCTGTTAACATCTACTTTGAACTTTTGAAAAGATGAACACGATTTCCGTTTGCTTCTTCATATTGGTGGATTTCTGGTAAAATCTAATCACACCCCAATTTCTCAACCATACTTTTGAAAATATATAGATCTATGTGAATTTGGCTATCAGTTGACGACTCCTTTAGAACTATAATTTAGAGCTTGCTGGAACTGAGACGCTAATAAGAACATTAAAGTTTCACAAGCACAGTTTTTGCTTGGAAATCTGTTGCGAAAAAGTTTTGCAATGCGACTGTACTTCGTTTTTATCAATCAATATCTTCTATGGAAGCATTTTTTTCAGAACTGCAGTTGTGATTCAGGCGTTTTTGTCGATTGTCGCACATCAGAAATAAGAAGGCGGGAGCCGGATATAAGGCGTGCATCTTGAGAAACTGCGCATTCACTGAATTTCTATTAACTTGTCGCTCCATCTTCATTCAAGATTTGACAGAAATTTTCTCACCTCAATAACTGGTTTTTTTAAGCATCGCATTAGCACAATGTGTCACGAAATACGCTTTTAAGGATTTTGTTCTGAATCAAAAGTGTTAAAGATCCTTCGAAGCACTTGCGAAAACCAGAAAAAAATCAAAGATCAGCCAAGGAGACGTCACCCTCGCATGAGTGCCGAGTGTCAAGTCTGTTGTTATCTTCGTGAATGATATGGCACAAAAGATGTAGGTATTAGTCTTAATCGAGTCTATAATACTTATTCTATTTTAGGAACATGATTATTCTTACAAACAGGCAGTACCTTGGAGCGCTCCATTTATGATTTTGCTGCTAGTCATAATCTCAACCGTGTTTGGATGTGGAGTGATTCCTGGAGGTTAAAGTAATGAATAGGAGTTGTTATAGAGCTACAAACATTCCCATTCTTAGATTGTCAAGAACTCTAATTAGAATGAGCATGCCTAGCACTACATCATTGTCATAATGTTGTCGCAATCTGTGCTACCTATAGGCAGGCTTCTTGATTTTATATAAGAAGTCCTCCCAATTTTCTCAAAAGGAGCATTGCTCGAGTGAAGAATTTTACTTTGCGATGTTATCGTATAGAAGATGACTGCCATATAAGTTGCCAGGCGTTAGCTATAGGTAGATAGTGGTCCAAATTACAACATGTCAAAACTTGATGACGTGAAATGTTGTCTGAGCCTTTTCGAAGTCGATGGTATGCGGTTGTCATCAGTTATATAGATATTCACCTTCAATCTGCTGTTCAAGAATGTCACTCAAGAGCATCGATATAATCCGAAAAATTGCCAAAATATACATTAACCACATACGTGTTAAACCTTAAATAGGCTTGGGACAGTTCTCAGAAGAGATCGATGTTCTCAAACGTGATTTCTGAAACAGCCGATTCAGAAACCTTTGGTTATAAGCACAATTCTATATCTATGAACATCGCCAAGTGAGGTTATCCGCACGGGCAGTGCTTCACCAAAAATTTGTCGACTTTAACGAAGTGAAAACGAATAATTGTGGATGATCGACTCGAATTATCGGCTCTGAAGAAACGAAGACGTCGATGAATCGGCGAATAACGTTTATTTTTCAACCACGTGGTCTTAGAATGATTTATAAAAGAAAGTTCCATTGAATAGTAATGACGAGGAGAGCCGGTTTTCGAAGTACTTAATAACTTAATTTACAACGATTCACTACACAAAGTACGAAATTTCGTTGCAGCGAGCACTAAGACCTTCACTGCCAGCGGGCCCAGCAACTTACCTGTTATCGCGGTTTACACAGATACGAACCAAGTCTCTGCCCTAGTCCCTGGCATTGCAACTAGCAACGGTGCTATTCAGGCATTGGCACAACGTTTTGCAATGCAAACAGTAAGTTTACAACTCAAGCATTTCATTCGTTTACGTGAAATCTGGAAAGACGTAAAGATAAGCGCATTTTCTCACAAACCTTCAGCCTCCTGGAGCTTACTTCACTTGCAAAGCTTCACTTCTGCCAAATGAAAACACTTCTAATCCATTCTTCGAAATGGTGAGGAAGATTTACTTTTTAGGTCCATCGATGTTCTGGAAATTGAGGGTCGGAGAGCACTCTTACCTGATTTTGTGATCTCCAACATTCTGGGTCAACTTCAAGTCAGTACCACTTACGAACCACTGCTATGTCAGAGCGTAATGGAACCAGGGGAAATCGTAAGTCTCCAGCAATGGACATATATTTAGCAGATTCCAATCCGAACTATAAGGGGCATTCAAAAAGCAGAGCTATAACTTTTTTTTTTACAAATAAGGATATTTTCTAAACCTATCATAAATTATCTCAGAGTTTGAGGAGAACTATCGTAAATCTAAAACATCAAAATCCTTGAAATCGACAGTACCTTCGCAAATGTTACACATATTTCATTTTGATAATGATATAATATTTAAAGTGCTAATAAGTGAAGGTTTGTAGGCTGTTGAAGAGGAAAAGAAAGTAGTGCCGAACATTGTTTTTACTTTTCAGTTGTCTAATGCACAGAAGAGAAGAAGTGTTTCCAAGACTTCTTGTTTCTAGAAGTGCCTTGTCGACAGCTGTATTATCGTCGGTGGCACGGTGACGGGAATTTGCCCCGAAGGTGGTGGGGGGGTGCGGGGTGCCGCTGCGGGCGGCGATGAATGTCAGAGGTTGCAAGATGCTATCGACGCGCAAACACTTGTCTCTCTCAGGAACTCTCACGGTTCGAACGGCTTTCTTATTTGTACAATCTCGTCTTATAAGAAAAATTCTATGTAGACTACGAACATCATCATGGCTAATTGGCCGATTTCGATGTGGCAAAATGTTGTGGACAGAGCGCTTCGATTGTTAAGATCGGGTCCGTTTGGTTCGCATTTGTACACGGTAACGGTCACTGTCAGCTGAAATTGAAAGTGAACTGTGATATTATTGGACAAACATTTTTATCTAATCGATGTTCATTGTGGCAGTACACTATTAATAAACTAGCAACCATATGGGTGTTGAACAATCAGTAGTGGAGCAGTAAATTATATTGAAATGCACAATGTGATGAATTTGTGCTTACTACTCTATTTGAAAAGTATTGAGAAGTTCCCATATATATAAACGTATTACTAGTAGAAAGAGCGCCCAGTCATGCTAAACAACTTTACATATCAACACGTAGACGACGTGTCTGGGACGCCATGCACTCCAGTTCATTTTTCACACTTCTTTTGACGATATTGTAATGGAAATAGAGTAATCAAGAGATACCTATTCTATAATGTTTGGTTCTTCAGAAGGAATGTTGTGCGAAGGATTTCTAGTATCTAACAGGGTCAACCTGAAAGATTTACTCACAAGTTGGCCTTCTCAGTGACGAGTATCAACAAGAAGAAAATTTGCCTAGCTTCCGGAGTTCTTAGCAAGTTTTCAAACTTCACAGCGGGTTCTCTTGGCAACTGCATAGTAAAATTTAGATGATGGAGCACTTCATTATCGCGAAAAAGTAGGATAGTGTGAAAGAGAGCTGCAGTAGGTATTCTTAGAAGATAAAACACCCATGCGTCCTAGCAATCCGTATTTTTTAGCAAAACGTAGACAGCCTTCAAAAAAACATACTTTCATCTCTTCTTGCGCTTTTTTGACACGGATCCCGAAGCTGAGATGTTTTGTATATACTCATTAGTCTTATATATGCAAATAAGATAGAACAAAATTTATTACATTCTTGATCGGAGAATTCTCACAAACGCTTTGGAAACAAGTGGTGCATTTTACACCAAATACTTCGTCGTTCACAACTGAAGTGAGGCTCCCACAGCAAGGCAAAGGTTTTCTAAAACATTTTAAAATTGATAGAGGTACAGATGTCAGTAAAGGGCTCTTCGAAATTTGAAATGTAATCAAACGCATTTACAAGCGAATCTAAAGCTGGAGAACGGACGCTACTGTTATTTAATGGCGAAAATGTCGGAACTGCATTGAATGCAATCGTTTCCTTTCGTATGACAGAAATATTTGCTATAAGTCGTTGTTGCTGGCAGAAATTTCCGAATTAATTCTGAATCTAGGATACTTATTCAGTCTAATTGATTACTTCATCTGTATCACCTGTCATCCCATTGATCGTCGAGTGACTCGAGCGGGAACCAGCAACGCTTCCATTTTCCCTATCGCGTGCAAGAGTAGCCCATTGGGTCCTCCTCTCTCTAGGGATTCGCTGAGCATCATATCTTTCTTCAATGCCTTTCGTAAAGAAATTGAACCAATGGATCGGTGGTCTTACTGTAGAGGGCTTGATGTCCCGAGGAAGCCAGCCGGTAACGGCTCTCGTCCATCGGTTGTCGTTGAAGCGCATCACGTGTCTGGTCCACCTTATTTTCGATATCCTGGCGTGTAGAACGGCGTCTCTGATTTTCGATCGTTGACGTAGGTCGGAACTTCGGATCCTTTCTCTCATTTGCGAGATACGGGATACTCCTAGCATCGACCTTTCGACTTCAATATTCATGTATAATAATAATAAAATAGTAATAATAATGATAACAATAAAAATAATAATAGCGTTCAATAAACCGAGTGATCTTTCATCCTGCTTACGTAATGAGCATGTTTCTGCTGCATACTTTAAGGAAGGGATTATCGTCGATTTGAAAAGGTGACACGGAGTCGGATGTTCTTAGCCCTCTTCACTACATTTTCGATGCTCTTAAACGCTCCCCAAGCCGCTCATTTCCTCCTGCTTAACTCCGGAGCTAAGTCGATCATCATGTGATTTTACGACCTAGACAGACGTAACTGGAGCATTCGGAGATTTTCGTTCCGTTGAGCGTGAATGGGGCATTCAAAACCCATTCGTTCCTCATGAACATGGTTTTCTCTAGATTTAGTTGCAGACCAATCTTTCCAGAGGCGTTGTCGAATCGGTCGACACTCGTTCCTCATGGCTGATGCTTGGTGTTATGAGGGCGATATCATCAGCAAGCGAAGATGGTTTAATTGTCGACCGTCATTTTCACTCCCATATCGTCCCATTCCAGTGTTCGCATGACATTTTGGAGGTGGCAGTGAACGATTTTGGCGAAATTCTATCGCCTTGTCAAACCAATCTTCTTACGTCAATGATAATATTGTTCTAGAATGGCGATATTTTGGTCGTAAATTCTTTATGTAGCCCACGAAGAATCATTACGTACCGAGTGGGAACGCCCTGGTTATCCAGAGCCTCTGTAAGTGCTTCTGTTTCCACTGAATCAAAGGCTTTTCTTCAAATCGATGAATGTGAGACACAGCGGCAGCTTGTACTCTCGTGAGACTTCAATGAGTCATGTGATCGTGTGGATATGGTCTGTGGTGCCAAACATGGCTATCCTTTCGTCCAGCGTTCCGTCAATCCTGTTTAGGATGACTCCAGTGAAGAGTTTATAGACAACGAGTATTTTGCTGCTTAGTCTCCGGTACCATTTTGTGCCATAGCATAGACTTTTCTTGGTGCTTCATTTGGAAGATCGAAAGTGGTAACTACATCCCTTTTGAACTTTCTGGTGTCAATTTTATATTCTTGGATACCCATTTAACACTTCGAAATAGTCCTCCATTTCCTCTTATGTGAGACAAACAACTGAAAACTTCAAAAGTTCTCCATTTCCTCTTATGTGAGGCAAGTAATGAAAAAATCTTCCATATCACATCAGAGTAAGAGCCGAACCGAGAAGTAGAGATTCTACCTCATACATAAGAAAGGATAAAATAATTTGCGCGAAGTGTTTTTCTGACCACTCAAAGGTTGAACAACCAGAACAATGCTTTAAGATAGGCATTGGATGTTAAAATATTAAGCAATATATGTATATTATACATATATATATATGTATATAACTTTGGCTTATTCTCTGCGAGTAGTTCAAGAATGGCTTACCTGCGGAGTCGTTTGACACTATTATACAAAGCGAAGTAACATCGAATGACTCCATTACATGCGAGTTATTTACCTGAGCGCACCGTAAGTGGTCTACGAAAATTTGGTTTGCGTAGATAAGTTGAATAAGCTCTGAGCAGCAGATTTAGATTGAGGTTTGAGAATCACGCTATTTTATCCGTTGGTCCATCGATAGAGGTGATGCTAGGGCTGTAGAATGTTGATGGATCGATATATGCAAGGTCATGTAGAAGTTAATTTGTGAGGTCTAATGAGTAGATATAGGACAGACAAATCGGACCATCATTTTTTTAGAAGAGTATGACTGAAGACTTAAGATCGGCAGCCTTTGCCGTATTAACTCAGTCTTAATTCAGTACTCGGTATTGGCTGTTGTCCATTGAAGCGATAGATGAAAAGCCGATCTTCGTTCACTGGGTGGGAACTTTTCATAGGAGTGTTTATGATCATTCGAAAGATCAGATTTCTAGCTACAGTGCACGTCGCTGGTTTCTCGAAAAGACCCCTTTATAATGCTGCTGCATTTAGAACAAATCATGCTCGATATACGCCGTTTGTCCTCATTTTTATTACGCATTTTATTCCGCAGGGGAACAAAATGCACATGAACGTGTGGAGAAACTTTCGTATATCTCATCCAATCGTTTGATCTGCATTTCCTTCAAAGCGGAAAAATATTCCATTGAAAAACAAATTGCATACCATACATCCAACGACCAAGGCATCGATAAATATGCTCAGCCCCGACCCCATGGACTAGCTGATAACAGCCCACCGAAAATGTAAAACTCAAGCTCACTTTCCCTTTCTAACTATATCTCTGGAAAATAGCATCGTTAGAATCTCTGAAACTTACTCTATCGAATGATTACTAATGCTCTCTAAGAAAAAGCCTGTCCAGCGATGTGTGAAACACAAGTACTTTTCCATTCTCCTAAGCGCTATCTAGAAACTTTCAAAAAGCAAACACATCTTTGAGCTGTTTGGAAATTGCGCTATTGAATAAGTACAGCCAGGAAGGAGTTTTATCTAGCAAAATATAAGCGAGACGAGAAAAAATTATGAGGTTGTGTAAAACATAATCTCACTTGTGATTTTACAGCGTCTTAAAGGGAGAGTTTTAAATACCGTCTATTTACGGTTTTAGCCAGAGATTCAAGCTTTGAAATTATTACCAAACTCTCCCATGAAGAAACTCCCATTTATTTTTCAACGTTTTCTTCTAGGGTTATGGAGGTTTTGACTAACGGATTGTGGATCAATATAATCTTCCCAAGCTCTGAAGAGGGTGACCCGTCGAAACGTCAGCCACCTCCAATATTGTATATTCATGTAGCAATACTGACTGTGTTGTTGTGTGCTCTGTCAATATTCAATAAGTACCATTAGTAACACCTCGGAACGGATAAAGAGAAGAAAACAGAAAATTTCTTTTGCTTGTGCATAATGCGGAAATTGCGGAAGGACGGCGTTCTGTAAACATTTATCTTGAAACGTTTGAGAAGATGAACAGGGTAGCGTCTGCTTAGCATTACATAACTTGCGTTCTCGAACATTGTCCACTTGTGCTTTCCCATTTCGATACATTGGCGATTTCAACGAAGTGAATTGATATCCTATCTTACTGCAGCATTTGATGTTTTCATGCAGGTGTTTAATCAAAGTTTCAATCCTGATACGATTTTCCCTCAACATCCTCATATTGGTGGATTTTTGGTAACATCTAATTACACGCCTATTTCTCAACCATACTAATGAAATTCTATAGATCTACTCAATTTGGCTATCAGTTGACCACTCATTTCAAACTATAATTTGTGAGCGTGCTAAATGTGAAAGGCTAACAAGAACATCAAAGTTTCACAAACGCAGTTTTTGCTCAGAAATTTGTCATCGAATAAGTTTTGTAATTGTGGCTTCGTTTTTATCAGTCAATATCATCTATGGAAGAATTTTTTCTCAGAAGTGCAGTTGTGATTCAGGCGCTTTGTCGATTGTCGCCGCATCAGAAATGAGAAGGCGGGAGCCGAATGTGTGCCGTGCAACTTGAGAAATTGGCGCAATCACTGAGATTTTTCTTTGACTTGTCAATCCACTTTCATTCAAGATTTGACAGAAACGTTCTCACCTCGATAGCTGGTTTTTCGAGCATCGCATTAGCACAGTGTGTCACGAGATACGCTTACCAAGGAGAGCGTTTAGCGTTTGGGGAACGTTTAAGAGCATCCAAGATGTAGTGAAGAGGACAAAGAACATCCGACTCCGTGCCCACCTTTTCGACTCGGCGATTATCTCTGCCCTAACGTATGCAACAGAAACCTGGTCGCTACGTAAACAAGATGAAAGATCACTAGGCGTTATTGAACGCGCAGTCGAAAGGTCGATGCTAGGAGTATTCCGTGTCTCGCAAATGAGAGAAAGGATACGAAGTTCTGACCTACGTCATACATCGAAGTTGCGCATCCTTCAAAGACTAACCAGTGCTAAGTAATTTGATCTTTATTTCTTCATTCATCCTTCAAAATGACAATGCCAACTAAATACAAGAACTACTCGATGAAGACATTGCTTTTTGAACATTTTTTCATTTTACCTTCAAAGCCTTTCGAAAGTCTTCAGCAAATTTGAGTATGGTGTCCCTCTGAAAGTACTCTGATTTTGAAGAACGATTGAAAGCGATAGATATTTAGGAAAACTTTGTGCAGCAGCTTTTCCCTTGGCCACTAGAACGATAAAGTTGCGTATAGTCCATTCGTTATCGTCCGGCTTATCAAACTCAACAAAATTGCAGTTCTTAGCGTTTGACCGATGCGCCTCCCTGACGAGAAAAAGAGTCGATAAAACTTGCAATATTGAAACTAATTTGCAAAGAATCGCTCACCAAGTATTATCCTCCTTCTCAAATATCAATTCGTTGACACCAAAATACATATTTCGTTGCTGTAGGATATCGCCTGATTCCGGTATATACAAAGTCGGCTCAGTTTTAACTGGAATTGAAACCCAGAATAGTACAGTATAACTGACTTGCAACTAATTTAAGGGAAAAACAACGGGGAACTAGCGAAGCGGTAATAAATAAAGATTGGTCCAAAGCATTGAGTTGAATCCAAACTTACCTCATGAGAAGAACAGAGACTGTTATCCTTATCAAAAGCATCACTTCTTGAAAGTGTTTTACGATGAGTGTAAAAGATCATGTTTAATTCTTCACCGGCGATTTCGTCAAGCAGAAAGAATGACATCAGTTTACCGTCTGTGATTCACAAGGTCTCGAAGTGGTATGTCTGAATGGTTTTGCGCACAATTCCGGCAGATGGAGAATCAAAATCTCCCCCATTCTTTCGGGTCTTCCAATAGTTGTCCCCATGTCCCGCACCAATACTTGAATTGCATCTGGATGATGCGGGACAGTACAGATCACATGACTTGCAAGGGCATTTACCCTGAGTTGAAATAGTCATAGTTGCGTTCACTTGCCGTTGGGTAGCTAGACTTATTATAGCTCATTTCCGGCTATTGTATCATGTGCTCAATGGTTGCCGCCAACAACTTAGGCATGAAATGGAAGGGCAGGACGAAAGGAACCTAACCTCTCATATAGAACTTCATAGATAGAGTTAAAAACCCCTGCTTATAGGTAGCGCAGACCGCGATAACAATTGAGCAATGCTGGAGTACGAGGCATGCTCATTCTGATTAGGCTCTTAACCATCTAAGAATGGGAATATTTTGTAGCTCCATAACAACTCCTATTCATTACTTTCACCTCCAGGAATCACTGCAAATCCAAACACGGTTGAGACTAAGACTAGCAACAAAATCATAAATGGAGCGTTCGAAGGTCCTGCCTTGTTTGTAAGAATAATCATGTCAGCTAAGACTAATATCTACATCTTTTTGTTTCAGATCACCTCCACGAGATAACAACAGATTTGGCACTTGGCGCCTATACGAGGGTGACGTCGCCTTGACTGATCTTCGACTTTTTCTGGTTTTTTAAGTGCTTCAAAGGATCTTTAACTTGCTTAATTCAGAACATAATTTTTAAAGCGTATTTCGGGACACACTGTGCTAATGCGATGCTCAAAAAACCAGTCATCGAGGTGAGAAAGTTTCTGTCAAATCTTGAATGAAAGTGGTATTGACAAGTTTAAAGAAAAATCTCAGTGAATGCGCCAATTTCTCAAGTTGCACGGCTCACATTCGGCTCCCGCCTTCTCATTTCTGATGCTGGCAACAATCGACAAAGCGCCTGAATCACAACTGCACTTCTGAGGAAAAATTCTTCCATAGATGATATTGACTGATAAAAACGAAGCACATTTGCGAAACTTATTCGATGACAAATTTCTGAGCAAAAACTGCGTTTGTGAAACTTTGATGTTCTTGTTAGGCTTTCACATTTAGCACGCTCACAAATTATAGTTTGAAATGAGTGGTCAACTGATAGCCAAATTGAGTAGATCTATAGAATTCCAATAGTATGGTTGAGAAATAGGTGTGTAATTAGATTGTTACCAAAAATCCACCAATATGAGGATGTTGAGGGAAAATCGTGTCAGGATTGGATCTTAGATCAAACACCTGCATGAAAGCATCAAATGCTGCAGTAAGATAGGATATTAATTCACTTCGTTGAAATCGCCAATGTATCGAAATGGGAAAGCACAGTGGACATTGTTCGAGAACGCAGGTTGTGTAATGCTAAGCAGACGCTACCCTGTTCATCTTCTCAAACGTTTCAATATAAATGTTTACAGAACGCCGTCCTTCAGCAATTTCCACACGATTTGCAGGCCAAACAAAGTATATATTTTCTTCTGTTCAGCCATTCCGAGGTGTTACTGATGTCTTTATCAAATATTAGCTGAGAACACAACAATACAGTCAGTGATGCAGCATGAATATACAATATTCGAGGTTGGCTGACGTTTCGACAGGTCACCCCTTCAGAGCTTGGGAAGATCATATTGATCCACAATCCGTTAGTCAAAACCTCCATAACCCTAGCAGAAAACGTTGAAAATGAATCTTGGATCGCATAACAGACCTTTTTATTTGACCGCCACTTGAGGTGGTGTGGTGTTACAATATGCACAATAATGTGGACCGCCTGTGCAAAAACATCTGCGTCAAGCGGTAATCGAACCCAGATCTCACTCTTTCAGGGAGCGTATGCTAACCGTTGCACCACCGACGCTCGTTTAGCGCAACACTTTTTTGCGCTACAAGGCGCTATCTGCCAACAGCCGACCTTGACAGAAAGAGTGAGATCTGGATTCGAATCTCGGCTGACGCAAATGTTTATGCACGGCACTCCTCATTATTGGGTATATTGTAACATCATACCACCGCAATTGGCGGTCAGTATAAAAAGAATTCTGATAGCTTTTTAGCACCTCACTAAAATAAATATTTTGACACCTAATGAATCTCCAGCAAAGGAGCATTCAAAACCTCTTGAACAACTATATTCTTAATCATCATTTTGGATATTTTTCATGAGATAAGAGGCAGCTCTTGATGCAAATCGCGAACTTTCAAGATCACATGTTTTCATCTTTGTTTTACTAACCATTGTGGATATGAGTAACATCTATAAAAGCGAACGTATTCGTTGGCATCAATTTAAAGC
Source organism: Parelaphostrongylus tenuis (assembly GCA_019055375.1). Lineage (NCBI taxonomy): Eukaryota > Metazoa > Nematoda > Chromadorea > Rhabditida > Metastrongylidae > Parelaphostrongylus > Parelaphostrongylus tenuis. The sequence continues at coordinate 27,474 of JAHQIW010006122.1, forward strand.
ACCCAAAATGTGGATACGTGAACATGGGATTTGATCACTTTTTGGCTGGCGAATGAGTGATTTTCTACCTGAAACTCCAGAGCGACGCTGCTGCAAGATCAATTCTGGCTGCTATTTAAACCTTCATAATACTATTCAATTCAAAGCAGAAATTCAGTCTGGAAAACGTAGAGACGAGATGACAATTCGAAAGTAAGTTTCAACGAAGATCAGATGGAAAAGTGAATGTTTATCTAACAAACCTAAAGTGACGGGCAAGATGGTAGAAGTACAAAAGGCTCCAATAGCGAGCTAAACGGAAACGATGTTACTTACAACGGATGAAAACTTTTATATAGTGCCTGAGGAGTGTGATACTTACTTGGACACTTATGTAGGCGGTCTTCACTGGTTGTGCGGACCCCAGCACATATTTCAAGTGGTGTAGTGCTGATCGTGTATATGATAATCCTTGGTTTCCTGGCGTAAATTTGAGATTGCCTTTTCAGGTCTTTAGGATGTCGTTTCCCAAGAAATGAATTAAGGCGATGAATCCTGGTGGGGCTTCCATGTGCTGATTCGGAAATGATCTTAGGTCGATATTGAAAGTAAAAGTGGAAAAGAAAATCAACCGGCTGCTCACGGATGGTGTAAAAGCCGAAATCTGAAGAGTGTGATAATCGCTGTCATAGCATAATCATCGTGATAGAATCAAAGGAAGTCATTTGACGAAGGTCTAACATGTCTTACATGGGACAACCTAAGATGTGTCATGTGGTCGCGCTTGCTAACAAGGCACACCTCTTTAGAATTTGTTTTCGGAGTATATTCGAAATGTTTCCGAAGTTTTGCGCGCAGGAATTTCAAACTCTTTCACGGCGATATTCACTTTCTTCAAAATTGTTTGCATTGTGCATTGGGCGCACCTTTTGGCGCCTTTTGTGTGGCTTTCATTGCAACTAGGTTCTCTTGCATACGGAAACAAAGCAGCCCATCCATTTCTTTGACGCAGTCGAGTCGTCCTTATTCCTTATTATATATACACCATAAAAAATTAAGAGCACTCTACTCGTACTCATGCAATTCTTGTCTCTATCGTTGGAGCAGAATAAGTGATTTTGCTGTTCTAGAGGTGGTCACATAATCCGTTACGAACAAAACGACGACCCAGAGTAATCGGCAGTATCTCAGTGACTTCTGTTGACTTCTCTAAACTAACCGGCCTTTTGTGATAAACGTTTTGTAACTGTACTCAATTGGTTACAGCTGAAGGACAATATAAATGAAACCACAATTCCGTTCAGAGTGTCTTTTGTGGAGACAGTTTTTCGCATCAATTGGAAATACAAAAATTTTCTGATAAATCGAAATTCTGAAGAACTGTTGTGATCAAATGATGCAGTATCACAGAAGAGACTAGTAATGAAAAATGAAACAACGTCTTGCTTTCAAATTTCCCTTTCTCCAACTTCACAACAGGTTTTTTGATATTTTTGGTGCCTTAGAGAATAGAAATTAGATATAACCTTACTTATGCATTGACTCCAAACGCCTGGTTTCCGATAAATAATTGCAATACCTATAGCAGCTAAATTGCTCTGAAGAAGAAGAGGCTCGCAGAAGTTCTGTTCTGTATTACATTATTGTGCTGCTGTACTGCACTAATCTGCTGTATCATCGTACTGCATCACTAGTACTTATCAGGATGCTAGTACTACCAACCTCGGAACAGCTTATCGAGAAAAAGGTCAATTAATATTCGAGGGCTTACATACAATTATTTTTGATGAAAAGAACCCCAGTTTACTTGAATATTTCTACTTTTTATTACGACTTCTCTGGAATGAAGTTGCATTGTGTGGAATGTCCTCGTAGAGCTATTATCTCCAACCATCTTTAGCTCTTTAAAATTCACGACCTTTTCTGCTGTTTTTCATAGTTCTTGTAGCCATTTTATTTGATTCATCGCACAGTGCCTTTTTCCCTGTAGGAATCTCAATTTAATTTTTTTTTCATTTTTTTCAAAGTTCTATTATTCAATCCATTTTTCGTCTTTTTCTTGAATGTTGCAAAGTACTGGTTGAGTGCTCCTTACTGCAATCTCGCATAACCTGGCTGTGGCGTACCATAGAAAGTCTGCCGCTGACTGCTGGAGGGTGTTGAGGCGTGGAGATGAGTTCCGCGCCACATCGTGCTCAGCCACGCTCCCCTTCTTTTTTTCTGCAGTTATTCGATAGCTTAGATCTATAAATTTTGGAAGGTGCACGTTTTTGTGATGGGAAGTTTTCTATGGCACTGCAGCAGGATGAATAAAATCAAGAGAAGTGTACCTAATCGTGTTACCTGGGCTTTCTTCCACGAGAGAGCTTCACAAGACTAATATTAACATTCATTAAATTGGAACATCCTGATTTTATTGCTAGGCCTGGTTTGTGAAGAAAAGAACATATACAGCACATAAAAATAGTGCCTGTAACCAGAGACGAAGGTTGCAACGATAAACCATGCCCATAGCAGAGTATATTTAGACAATATAAAACGTTATTACCCATAAATATATAGAAGAAAGACTGCCAAAACAAAAGACGCAACTGCTTCACATTTCACTGCGATGCCTATGAAACGAAATGTTTTTCTAATCTAAACACATATGCTTACAAGAAAAATTATTGTACTCAGTATATGGAAAAGCACCTTTGGAGCAGAATAATATACGAATCTGATTATATTCACAATGACTATTTGTGCCGTATCAAAAAGAATTTGAGAAGGAAGCTTGCAGATTCAAAACCATACCAAAAAAAAAAAAACAAATAAAACCAAATAAAACCAAAACGTACAAGGATCGATTCTCGTTATTCTAAAATAACTTCGAGAAACCAGAATCACCAAGAATCTTTGTGCTGAGAGGCATAACACTTCCGCATTGTGCGCGTTCAACATTAGAATGGGTCCAGGTTTGGCGCCTAATCTACCCATGTTAAAATCGATCCTGCGTAGGATCACGTGCCGTTTTCATGAGCTCCAAAACCAACTTTGTTGTAAGGCTAAGTTAGGAACGTCAGGTGGTGAAGGACAAATGGGGACACTCTACCTTTCCACGAAAATTTTTGGAACAAGAACAATAAAGTGGCAAATTTACCCTATTTTTCCCTCATTTTCCGAGAAAATTTTCCAAACTCTTGGTCACTATCGGCATGGGAAAGACTGCAACCCTATACAAGAACGAAATTGTAGTTTGAAGCATCTCTGAGAGCTTGTAAAATCAAAATCCATCCGATTATTCGTTATTGATAAGGGTGGAGAGTCTGTAATAATTTCTAACTAGTTGAATGTCGAAATAACAGAAAAGCATGCCCGAGAAGCTTCCCTTTGTCGAACCTCCTTTGAAAAGGAATTTGATAAGCAATACTGGGTACTTGTTCATTGTGAGGGCCACAGTGAAAAAGTGTTATCATTTATTGTGCAGGATTTCATAGGAGTTTTGGTAATCATTCAAAAGCTTGGATTTCTAGCTAGAACTAAAATTAGACGGTTTTTGAAACCTCCCTTTATGACGCTGTAAAATCAAAAGTGGGATTATGTTTTACACAACCACATGATTTTTTTCTCATTTCGCTTACATTTCGCTAGGAAACTCCTTCCTGAAAGAATTTTTTTATCTCTCTTATATCTCGCTAGATAAAACTCCTTCTTGGCTGTACTTATTTAATAGCGCAATTTCCAAACAGTTCAAATATGTGATTGCTTTTTGAAAGTTTCTTAGATAGCGCTGCAGGAAAATGGAAAGACTTGGGTTTCACACATCGCCGGACGGAGCTTTTTTCTTAAGACCATTAGTAATCATTCGACAGAGTAAGTCTTAGAGATTCTAACGATGCTACTTTCCAGAGATATAGTTAGAGGGGAAATAAGCTTGAGTATTATATTTTCGGTGGCCTTGTTTGTCAGCTAGTCCAAGGAGTCGGGGCGGAGCATATTTATCGATGCCTTGGTCCTTGGATGTTTGGTATGCAAATTGTTTTTCAAATAGGAATTTTTCCCGCTTTGAAAGAAATTTTAGACCAAACGATTGGATGAGATTACGAAAGCTCCTCTACACGTTCATAAGCATTTTGTTCCCCCTGCGGAATAAAATGCTTAATAAAAATTGTAGGCAAACGGCGTATATCGAGTATGATTTGTGCTGAATGCAGCAGCATTATAAAGGGGTCTTTTCGAAACCCAGCGACGTGCACTGTAGCTAGAATGATCTTCCGAATGATTGTAAATACTCCCATGACAAGTTCCCACTCAGTGAACGAGATCGGTTTTTCATCTATCGCTTCAGTGGACAATAGCCAATACAGAGTACTGAGTCAAAAATGAGTTAATACGGCAAAGGCTGCCGGTCTTAAGTCTTCTGTTATACTCTTCTAGAAAAAGTGATGGTTCGATTTTTTCTGTTCTATATCTACTCATTAGACCTTACAAATTAACGTCTACATGACCTTACATATATCGTCCATCATCGTTTTATAGCTCTAGCATCAGCTCTATCGGTGTTAAATACGTGATTCTCAAGCCTCAATCTAAATCTGCTGCCCAGAGCTATTTCAACTTATCTACGCAATACCAACATTTTCGTAGACCACTTACGGTGCGCTCAAGTAAATAACTCGCAAGAAATGGGGTCATTCGATGTTACTTCGCTTTGTATAATAGTATCAAACGACTGAAGCAGGGTAAGCCATTCTTGAACTACTCGTAGAGAATAAGCCCAAAATCATATATATGTATATATGTATATGTATATATATAGACGTATATCTGCGTATATATATATATATACATATATGGCTTATTATTTTAACATCCAATACCTATCTTAAAACACTATTCTGGTTGTTCAACCTTTGAGTGGTCAGGAAAACACTACGCGCAAATTATTTTATCCTTTCTTATGTATGAGGTGAATTCTCAACTTCTCGCTCGCAGCCCTTACTCTAATGTGAATAAATAGAAGACTTTTTTCATTGCTTGCCTCACATAAGAGAAAATGGAGAACTATTTGAAGTTCTCCATTGTTTTCTTCACATAAAAGGAAATGGAGGACTATTTCGATGTGTTAAATGGGTATCCAAGAATATAAAAATTTAATCGATTATTATCCACAATGACCACATAAGTTACTTCGGTCTTATTTCCTCCTACTATTATGTGAAAGGAAAAACAGTAGACTAGTCATTCTATCAGTTCTTTCTCACAAAATTCGGCATGCTGTGTCGTCGATGATCAATCGAACAACGCCTAGTCTGGACAGCATAAGATCTGAACAACTGAAGCCTGCCACCTTAAATCAATACACTAGGTAGGCTCTTCACACGTTTTTTGTTTGAACGGAAGTCTGGAAAATGAGCAGCACCAGGTTGTTGATCAGAAAGGTGATCTTTACAGCGTCGACGACTATAGCCCATCCTCTTGTTGCCTAATATCGGTGAATTAATACAAATATTCCCAGACACCATTGATAGAGCACTTGACGAAGGACAGCCATGGCAACAAGCAAGATTTCAAAGGCATTTAATGCTCATAAATACGATTTAAAAAAAAGCCTCTATTGAAGTTTTGCAAGAGTAAATCTGATCGCTCCTTATCTTTCAGCAATTCGATCCTTTAACGCCGGCCTCTAAACAGGAAAATAGCTTGCGTTAGTCTCTCGAACGGCGGCCGATATTCTCAGCGTTCCTTTCATTATTATTTGAGAATTTATTGCCATCAATAAAGAGATTTTTGTCAGCAAAAGGGTTAATACGAAACTACGAATGGGGATACTCCACGAATGCTTTTCATTGTCGGCGAGATACTAACACTCATAAAACAGTGAACTGTTTTCTCAAAAACGGCACTACGCATTGTACGTGAGGCATCTTCGTCGATAACTCATATCAATTGCCTAGGAGAAAAACTGCTGGAAATAATCCACTGTTGTAAATATAACATTTATCCATTCATAGGTCTTTGCTGCCCCTCATCGAAACCAAAAGCTAACGTTTAGGCTGCAGATGCATAGTGTCGATCTTCCAACATGTGGCCACGATAAGCGGACACCATTGCATGTGCAAGCTGAGCGCGATTTCACAATGGTGATTTTTCTTGTGAATGAAGGCAAAGTTGATGTGACTGCTCATGACAGGTAACGTGGTAGATTTCTCATATATACAACCCATATATCATAATTATTTAGAGCAAATCATTCAAGCGAATGGATTTCGTGGGTACAATGCTTTTAGTGCTACCCAACCAATCGTGATTTGAATACTCTGTATTCTAGAGTACATTTCAAACTGCTGAGATAGCACACCTTTTCTCAATAATTCTATTTTGCTGACGTATCCATCTCATTATCGTCTTCGAGGAATTCGCAAAAGTATTCATTATTATACCGATGATACATAAAGAACCTGTTTTTGGAACTGTTCATGCACAGAATACCAACAGATGTGATACCAACATCCGCTGGATGCACTACAGACCAAAAAAGCATAGCTTGTCGATTGGCCGGTAATGAACAAATCACACTGTACAAAGAGCACATTAGTAATTACCTCATTTAAGTTCATTTTCTACCCCACTGCATTCAGCTCGATGCGGCAAGGAGTGGCTGTGGACCATCGACTCGGATAAAAGAGGCGTCAATAGAAGTCGAAGCTTATAAGACATTAACCCAATGGAACTGTTTACCAACTTCGTGCTAGCTCAGTGATTCAAGAAAATATCGATTGGATACATGAAGTTTGGACAAAAGCATTTGTTAGAGTTATCGCAAGTAGAAAGTTAATAACTAGTTGAAAGTACCACTACTACTATAAGAAGCATGGCAATAAAGTGCTGCATCAGATACAATCTAGATTTTTTTTCGTGGAGATGTCGCTCTATAACATTAATTTATCAAAACTTAGCATCCGTTATCATGCATCTTCATAGTAATGTCGCTATCAGCTTAGCTTTATCCTTTCATTTGAAATATTTTATCGCTAGCGTTAAGAACACTACTCTTCACGAGATATACATCTTGTACGCGCTTTGTCTACGTCAAGTGACACTCGTAATTTCGTCATACTTTCGTTGTACTTGGATTTTATTTAGTGCAACTAAGCCGGTGATAACACACATGGAGATAAACATGTGAAAAAAACGTCAAGACGTCAAAAAATACTTTGTCATCATAAAATTTATTCGAATTTTGTTATTAGAGAAACTGAAACGATATTTTCTTATCAATGCTTGATTATCTCCTTCAGATAGAATCGCACGGCTCCACACGGTGCTCGAATCTTCAAATACAACGAATGAGTGCAGTTTCTAGAAGCAGGTACCAAGAAGGTGAACTTAGGCTCAATATGCAAACATGAATCTATTTCCGCAAATGTTCCATAATGGGGTAACCCATTCGCTGCTGTACTCAGTCATCCACCCCACTGCCTCAGAGCCATATTTGATGCACTTGTTCTGAATTCCTGCTGAGCAGCGTTTTGTAACATTTTGCTGATCCAGGTGTAGACTCACCGTTCCTCTGCAGGGACGATCAATAAGTAGGGAAAGCCGTTGAGTGGAAGGGATATCCTTCCGGAATTCTCTCGAGATTCTAAAGGAAAAGTCTTGCTCAATTGTGGATGTTCTAGCAAAAGTGAAATGGCAGTAGGGTATCCACAATTTTTTCTGAATGAAACAATCTAACTCTCCGACAAAGTATAAGTGATAAATAGTCCCTTCCACGATTTGACTAATAGACAAGATCAATAAATAAGATTTATTCGGCCAGCTTTTTGTCGTCATGGTTACCGGGGCCCGATAATTCGACTCGACTGTCCACTTTTTCACTCGTCCTCGATGTAGATCTTCGTCTTCATTGTCATTGAGCTGATACCTGTTCTGTGAAGCACCACTCGAATGAAGGAACTCATTTGGTGAAGTCCTTAGGTACAGGATAGATTAATTACATACTTGATTTTCATTGGCAATATCCCCTGATGCAGTTTGTACAACTATCACCTAGGAAAAAGCATAATATCATCTTGACAGCCGACTTTCCTTTGACCTCGACATTATACAATAAAAGCAAAGCTATTGGCGTTGATCAGTCCAAGCGTGATGCGCCATGCAATCGTCTTCAATTTCTAATTTCGTTTGAGGTGACTGAATGCATATTTGATTTTACTCGCGGTGGCGCTGTATCAAGTTATTGCTGCTCATCCTCCCAGACAAGCCTGGGACCTTCTGGTATCGATTTACCGATCCCAGAGGGATGGAGAGCTTGGTGGGCCACAAGTACGAGATCGAACTATTGACCTTGGTGTACGGCGCAGAACACCTCTAACCACTGCGCCACATGTGTCTAAATGCTCCGGCATTATAAGTGAATCATAGGTTTTCTCTATGAATAACCCAAAATATTATATATTTTTAAAACATAACTGATAGTGCTATTGCCGACACAAACCAGGACTTGGTTTGTGTTTCTAACAGATTCAGAGTCATACAGAGGCACTGATGTTTTTCATTGTTCAAGTTTAGCTATATATAACTACGACAAATGCTGTAGATGTTATTTGAATGACAAGAATCATGCGATGACACTCTTACTGCCGCTCTTGCTGTTTAGTTTCTGTCGCCCACCGCTACCTCACTCTTCTCAAATGTTTCCTTCTTCAGGAATCGGAATCCTCGTGCAGAAAAAAACGTTTTCGCCAAAATACAGAGGGGGTGTAGGTAGACAATGATGGGTGACCTGCGATAAACACAGCATCGAGCGTTGATCTGGCTCGAAAGATCTTTACCGACTCGTCTGCGAGGCTAAGCAGCACTGAACTGTTATATCGGGACGCAACCGTATATCGTTTGCGAACCAGAAATGCATTCAAATACTTCTGTGTTATGAAAATAGAGTTGAATGCATTACTCTTCTGCCGGAAATCGGTCGGCGCCTGTCGTTCTATTTTTGTAAGATTTTATTATTTTCAACAACATAGAGCTCACGAGCTGTGAGAGCTGCTAAAATTATGATAGGTTTCAATCGCACTGCCGCCCTAAGCCAATCTCATCCATGGAATCTGAGGAGGATGTGTCGCTGAAAGACGACAGTCGATCTACTTTTACCACTGATAACACTTCTATAATCATGAATAACAAGAAAAAGTATAACCAAATATATGCAAGGCGAAAACTTTCACGAAAAATTCCTCTTCAGGATCAACTTTCTCCTCTGCTTTACGCATCTCTTCTACAACAACATAAGTCAAAGTCCCAAGCAAAGACGTTGAAGGGATTGTCCTGAAGAAAGTTTAGTGTTGAATGAATTGGGAATGCTAGTAAAACTCATGACATAAAAAAATATTTAATGGATTTGAGCCACAATCAGGCTTTTCGGACAGCATCGTTCGCGCTAGTACATCAAGGTCAGTTGTTATAAGCAAAGCAGTCAGAGAAATCGATCTGAAAAGCACAAGCCGATATCAAACGCTCCCACCAAAACTGCAGACAATATCAGGAAAATCACTTTTTTGTTCTCCAAACCTGTTTTCAACGACAGGGTTTTAAAAGCACCCTTGCAATTGTCATTCACTTTAAAGAAATCAAACACGAACGAAAGAGCTAACAAAGAGTGATGTTTTTGAGGCTTTGACCATGTATTATACCAACATGTTCGAAGCCACATCGCTCTCTGCTCCTTGCGGTGAATTGCCTTCGCACATACGTCAGCATAGGTAAACCTGGGAATAGATTTATAATCGCATTTTGAGCCTAAGTTCACCTTCTTGGTACCTGCTTCTAGAAACTGCACTCATTCGTTGTATTTGAAGATCCAAGCACCGTGAGGAGCCGTGCGATTTTATCTGAAGGAGATAATCAAGCATTGATAAGAAAATATCGTTCAGTTTCTTTAATAACAAAATTCGAATGATTTTTATGATGACAAAGTATTTTTTGACGTCCTTCACGTTTTTTTCACATGTTTATCTCCATGTGTGTTATCACCAGCTTAGTTGCACTAAATGAAATCCAAGTACAACGAAAGTATGACGAAATTACGAGTGTCACTTGACGTAGACAAAGCGCGTACAAGATGTATATCTGTGAAGAGTAGTGTTCTTAACGCTAGCGATAAAATATTTCAAATGAAAGGATAAAGCTAAGCTGATAGCGACATTACTATGAAGATGCATGATAACGGATGCCAAGTTTTGATAAATTAATGTTATAGAGCGACATCTCCACGAAAAAAATCTAGATTTGTATCTGATGCAGCACTTTATTGCCATGCTTCTTATAGTAGTAGTGGTACTTTCAACTAGTTATTAACTTTCTACTTGCGATAACTCTAACAAATGCTTTTGTCCAAACTTCATGTATCCAATCGATATTTTCTTGAATCACTGAGCTAGCACGAAGTTGGTAAACAGTTCCATTGGGTTAATGTCTTATAAGCTTCGACTTCTATTGACGCCTCTTTTATCCGAGTCGATGGTCCACAGCCACTCCTTGCCGCATCGAGCTGAATGCAGTGGGTAGAAAATGACTTAAATGAGGTAATTACTAATGTGCTCTTTGTACAGTGTGATTTGTTCATTACCGCCAATCGACAAGCTATGCTTTTTTGGTCTGTAGTGCATCCAGCGGATGTTGGTATCACATCTGTTGGTATTCTGTGCATGAACAGTTTCCAAAAACAGGTCTTTATGTATCATCGGTATAAATAATGAATACTTTTGCGAATTCCTCGAAGACGATAATGAGATGGATACGTCAGCAAAATAGAATTATTGAGAAAAGGTGTGCTATCTCAGCAGTTTGAAATGTACTCTAGGAATACAGAGTATTCAAATCACGATTGGTTGGGTAGCACTAAAAGCATTGTACCCACGAAATCCATTCGCTTGAATGATTTGCTCTAAATAATTATGATATATGGGTTGTATATATGAGAAATCTACCACGTTACCTGTCATGAGCAGTCACATCAACTTTGCCTATTCACAAGAAATTCACCATTGTAAATCGCGCTCAGCTTGCACATGCAATGGTGTCCGCTTATCGTAGCCACATGTTGGAAGATCCACACTATGCATCTGCAGCCTAAACGTTAGCTTTTGGTTTCGATGAGGGTCAGCAAAGACCTATGAATGGATAGATGTTATATTTACAACAGTGGATTATTTCCAGCAGTTTTTCTCCTAGGCAATTGATATGAGTTATCGACGAAGATGCCTCACGTGCAATGCGTAGTGTCCGTTTTTGAGAAACAGTTCACTGTTTTATGAGTGTTAGTATCTCGCCGACAATGAAAAGCATTCGTGAGTTCCCATTCGTAGTTTCGTATTCCCTTTCGCTGACAAAAATCCTCTTTATTGATGGCAATAAATTCTCAAATAATAATGAAAGGAACGCTGAGAATATCGGCCGCCGTTTGAGAGACTAACGCAAGCTATTTTCCTATTTAGTAGGCCGGCGTTAAAGGATCGAATTGCTGAAAGATAAGGAGCGATCAGATTTACTCTTGCAAAACTTCAATAGAGGCTTTTTTTAAATCGTATTTATGAGCCATTAAATGCCTTTGAAATCTTGCTTGTTGCCATGGCTGTCCTTCGTCAAGTGCTCTATCAATGGTGTCTGGGAATATTTGTATTAATTCACCGATATTAGGCAACAAGAGGATGGGCTATAGTCGTCGACGCTGTAAAGATCACCTTTCTGATCAACAACATGGTGCTGCTCATTTTCCAGACTTCCGTTCAAACAAAAAACGTGTGAAGAGCCTACCTAGTGTATTGATTTAAGGTGGCAGGCTTCAGTTGTTCAGATCTTATGCTGTCCAGACTAGGCGTTGTTCGATTGATCATCGACGACACAACATGCCGAATTTTGTGAGAAAGAACTGATAGAATGACTAGTCTATTGTTTTTCCTTACACATAATAGTAGGATGAAATAAGACTGAAGTAACTTATGCAGTCATTGTGGATAATAATCGATTAAATTCCTGTAAGCCGCAACTGATACATTTGTGCGTTGTGCAACCGCTTTTGCCTAGCCTCTTAATCGATGAAGCTTAGGTGAGCTTTGTAAATATTTCCTTAGAGTAGCTTTGACCACAACTGCTCTTCTAAGTTCAGGACGTTCTTTTATCGCTTATCTACAAAGTTTGTAAGCTCCGGTTAATATGGCGGTTGCCTGTTGTATGTGCAGTTCCACATTGATATATTAGCTCGAAAATTATTAGGGCAAGCGCTAGCTTGGAATTTAGGCTTTCAAATGATTACTGATACTCTTCACGAAAGTTTTTGTCCAACGTCGGATAATAACCATGGGACTCTCTAACTTTAAAAGCCCTTGCATATTGCTGTAAATAAGCCAACCGTAATTCGAAATATTCATCTTTTGAGTAGTCTTGCTCTTAAGTGTTTTTCAAACATGAAGTGGTTATTTTCCTCTAGTCCCAACGTTTTATTCAACAACTGACAGGCATTTGACTCTGAACCGCTTTGTGATATTAGAATCTCTACTGCATCAGAAACGGATACCTCACAGATGTAAATATGGATTCCCTCTTTTTGTACTCTATGTGCATCTTTTTTATACTCTATGTGTCTAAACTACTTAGAGTAGCATTGACCACAACTGCTCTTCTAAGTTCAGGACGTTCTTTTATCGCTTATCTACAAAGTTTGTAAGCTCCGGTTAATATGGCGGTTGCCTGTTTGTATGTGCAATTCCACATTGATATATTGGCGAAAATTTTTAAGGGCAAACGCTAGCTTGGAATTTAGGCTTTCAAATGATTACTGATACTCTTCACGAGAGTTTTTGTCCAACGGCGGATAATAACCATCGGACTCTCTAACTTTAAATAGCCCTTACGTAATGCTGTAACTAAGCCAACCGTAATTCAAAATATTCATCTTCTTCAGTTAAGTGTCAAAAAGTCTCTTTCTAACGCTCACTATTCCATCTTATTTCTGTGATGTGGTAAGCTGTATAATGAATGATTATTTTGCTCCAGATCTAATTCTGATGCTTTAGTTCTTAGTAATCCTTATGTCCCTGAGTCACAACTTTTGGCTGTCAGATGCTTCCGTTGTCAAAATATGAGAATCCATAAACGCGCTATACGAGTAAACTTAGTGAATTCAAGAGAGAGAATGCGATATCTGCTTTGTTAGAATTTTGTCTTCAAGGACTAAGATAGATTGCATTCGTATTTGTCATCAATATTTTCTTTTACACATATTTCTCCAAAAGTGCAAAATCGGCAGAAATGTTCTGTCGAATTGCGCAATTAAGTTATTTTTGCAATATCAAGATTTTATGATAGAAATAGAAATGAAATGGCATGAACCCAGTTTAAGCCTTGACACCTAAGGTTTCAGCGAAGTCAGAGAAAATTTCTCTCGGGGATTGCTTCCCAGTTTTGGTTACATTCAGCATTCAGAATCCATTTCTCGCCGTTAAACGATTCAATAAAGACATCACAAGTCACCACAACGAAGAAGTCGCTTATTTTTCATCAAATCCACTGCACTGAAGCCTCTGGAACTTATGGGAAATCAAGGAGTTGCAAGGATGTTTGTCATGCTAATGCCACTCAAAGTGAAGTGATGAGCTACAACTGGTTGTTTCTTTGAGAATGATCTAATCACTAAAGTAGTAAATTTTGTCTGTAGTTAAAGGTACAACAACGCTACACATCTTGGAAGCTAGAAAAAACCACTCTACAAGCATGGCAAGTGTTTCGACCTGCTTCATCATGATTTCAGTGCTAACTATCACGATGGTCTTGGGATGTGGAGTGATGCCGCTAGGTCAAGGTAATGAGTACTTTTACCAATGAACAGAAGGAGTCAGAATACATTCACGTTCTGATGAAAAGCTTTTGAAGCTTGAAAGAAAGATGTGATAGAAAATTAAGGGTGACTTTCGTTGCTTGCCATCTCATACCTACCAATCACTGCAACATGTTATCAAATGGAGAAATTTTTCCCAAAAAGACAATTCCAACTTTTAACAAAAACGTACGAAACGTAAACCAATAAGCAAAGTGTTTGTCAAAAACTGTCGCAATTTAAGGTATAACGATTCCATGCTGTTTAAAAATTAAATAGGTGTACCGCACTGCTTACAATTTTCTTAAATGGTGAAACTAAGTTGCTATGTATATTCACCTTTTTTATTTCACACCAACCCACTTCAAATTTACAGGCGGATGTTATCACTTTTTGCACTCAAATCGTCTGTTCGGATCTAATATCCGTAGGCGTTTTCAAACTTTTAGTACGGGTTAATCATTGCTTTAGGACTGTCGTCCTTTTCATAAATGTCGTTGATTATTGGTTAAGTCGATTTTGCCCACAACACTGGCATCAACGGATAAAAGCGCTTCCACCTGTAGTGTGGAGCTTGACTAAAAAGAATAGGCATCATGTTCTAAAACACGAAAGCGTGAGAGGTTCACTAAGTCCAGCGCCTCCCAAACTAGCATGATATCCGTGATGAGTGGTATCACTAGCACTGCCCTACCTTTCTCCCATACTATTCTTGTGTGCGACATTTGCTGATCTCAGCAACGTTTTTCCAATTCGTATTAGAAAGATATCAATGATTCAGAAGGGTGGACGGTACATTCATAAACATTCTAATCCTCATAAAAGATCATGAATTGATTGGCGGACTGTCGGGTTATTTCGAGTTTCTAACGAACGAGTCAGTTTGCGGAGTCTATGTTCAATGTCAGTCATAACAATAAAGCGGGAAAACCAAAGAAATTATAAATGCTTACTGAGCTGTTTAGTTCACTTTTGAAAGTGTACGTCATATTAATAGGAAATGCTCATACTGGACACGTAATCACTTGTTCTACTTTCGCTCCGGCAACAAACCTGCCTCCCTTCTGGATGTCCACAATGGTGATGGACATAATCCCACGGACGCTCTTTGAGGGATCCCGCCCGCTTAGTCACGAGGGCACGTGGCGCGTCCCCAGGTGGTGGATAGGGGAATAAATGCGATCCAAAAGCGACCGTGTGCTTACCAGAGACGCAGTGGATTCAAGGGGTGAGCTCCCTGCTTCTGTAGCGCCGATTTGACTAAACACTATTTCTATGAGTCACGTCGGCTAAAAGCCTACAATCAATCGGCTGGGAAGTACATGGGAGGCGGTTAGGAGTCGCCTCCAACAACAACATAAGCTCCTCCCGCCTCTCCTAGAGATACTAGCAAGCTGCTCGTGAGTACCCAGCCCCCACGTTTAGAGCCAGGCAAGCTATACGTTGGTATCAAAATGTCAAAAACACTAACAAATATGGGCCACATTCAACTGACCTCCAAAGAGCCCCTGATACGACAGAGCCAGGTAGGACGAGTACGGAGAGGCTGCTAAAATTTCTGGGCCAAACTAGGCTGCCAAGATCGAAATGGACCAAAATGACGATCTGTACCTACAATGCAAGAACCCTTGCTCGCGAATCCGCTGTAGAAGATCAGTTGATTCAAAAAAACAATAATGTACGACGTCATTGGCCTAGCTGAGACGAGAAGGCGCCATCCTTTTCACGCTGTTTATGACGCCGGAGAAGAACTGTTCGTTGGAATGTGCGATAGCAGTGGTGTCGGTAGCGTTGGCGTCCTCATCAAGTCGAATTTGACCGTGAACATCGATTCGTTTAAACAGCTAACAACCCGTATCGGAAATTACGGTTGAAACGATGTCGTTCCACGCCAGCTTTGACCCCTTCGTTGCTTACGCACCAGCATCAAGCTATGACGAAGACGAGGTCGAAGCGTTGGGTATGGACCTCGGAAAATTCTTCAGAGAAAATCATACATTCTGCAAGGTCATTATCAGAGATTTTAACGCAAAAATTGGACCTAGAAGAACGTCTGTAGAACGTCACATTGGGATCCACGGACTTAAAAGGAATGAACAGTGTGAGAGGCTATCCGAGTTTATCATGACTATTTAAACCCTCCATGGTAACTCGCAATTCCAAAAGCCTCACTCTCAGCGATAGACGTGGGAGCCTCCCAATGGAGAGTACCACAACGAAATAGACCACATCTTAGTAAATCCTGAGCTTTGTAAAGATTTCACAACCAAAATATCTCCATTCTACAATAATATCACCCTTGACGTAAGAAGAGGGGTTCGAAAAGACGATGCAATTTTGCCAAAACCATTCACTACCACCCTACAAAACGTCATGCGAACATTAGAATGGGACGATATGGGAGTGAAAATTGACGGTCGACAGTTAAACCATCTTCGTTTTGCTAACGATATCGTTCTCATAACACCAAATGTCAGCCAAGCGGAACGAATGTTGACAATTTCGATAACGGCTGTCGAAAGATTGGTCTTCAGCTAAATCTAACGAAAACGATGTTCATGAGGAACGGATGGGTTTTGAATGCCCCATTCACGCTCAACGGAACGACAATCTCCAAATGCTCCAGTTACGTCTATCTAGGTCGCAAATCAAAATGATGAACGACCTAGCTCCAGAGTTGAGCAGGAGGAAACGAGCGGCTTGGGGAACGTTTAAGAGTATCGAAGATGTAGTGAAGAGGCATAGAACATCCGACTCCGTGCCCACCTTTTCGACTCGACAATTATCTCTGCCCTAAGGTATGCAGCGGAAACCTGATCGCTAAGAAAGCAGGATGAAAGATCACTTGCCGTTATCGAACGCGCAGTGGAAAGGTCGATGCTAGGAGTTTTTCGTACCTCGTAAATGAGAGAAAGGATGCGAAGTTCCGACCTACGTCAACGATCGAAAATCAGAGACGCCGTTCTACACGCCAGGATATTGAAAATAAGGTGGACCGGACACGTGATGCGCTTCAACAACAACCGATGGACGAGAGCCGTACCGTGCGGATTCCTCTAAACATCAAGCGCTTTGCAGAAAGACCACCGACTCAGTGGCCCGATTTCTTCATAAAAGATATAGAAGAAAGATATGATTCTCAGCGAATTCCTAGAGCAAGGATTACCCACCGGGCTACTCTTGCAAGCGATAGGGAAAAAATGGAAGAGTTTGCTGGTACCCGCTTGAGCCACTCAGCGATCAACGGGGCGACTGGTGATACACGTGATGGGCATAATCGAGTAACAGGTCCTTGCACAGGCATGCATGTCTTTAATTACCTCTACGACGCATGCTGAAGGCGAACACGCAGTGCATAGCAAAACTTTAAACAGATGCTGAACGAGTTTTTGACGATCATCATAATGACTTCTTTATTAATCCACTATGGTCGGATTAGATTAATTCAGATGCGCACGTAGTTTCTTGGATTTCGCGCCTAGCAAAGCATTTCCATCTGATTTCCGGCTATCATTCCATAGGTTGAAAGCGATAATATCAAGAGTTCGAATGGCTTTTAAAAAGGCCTCCGCAGTGCGCTGTACTAGCGTAAATAAGTTTACGTTCTACACTCGGGTACGCATTTTCCGCTTGCTTTGGATTTGTAAGCAGATTCTGACCAGGCTTCTGAGACGACTGATGGCATAATTTCACTTCTAGGCAAAATTTAATTTACGACAAGGTCTTCACAGCGCAATGTAAAAGCAAAAAAATGGTTCGCTTCACATGTGGAGAAGTTCGCCCGTCACGTAAAATTCATAGAGCGTTTATTTGGTTGTAGAAAATTAAAAAAAAAAACTTATTACATATACGATAGGGCAAAGTCTCTTCAACAATTCCTACAAAAGAAACTGCAAACACTTTGCTCAGAGCAACTCGAAAGTTTCTCGATTGACACTTTTCGAAAATTTTTTCCACTTCCAGAAAACTTCTAGAATTTTCCTGCAGTCTAATACACCAAAATTTTCTTTACATCATACGCTTTTTGCGTTTACATCCCCGAGTGCAGAATAAAATATCTTTTGCTACATAAGGACATACTTGAAAACCAAATCAAGTTTCAAGTTAATCATTTTTTAGCTGGTAAGTTAGAACAGATCTGTCGAAAAGCCTTCCACAAACCTTAGTCGAGCAGAAATTTTGCGCCTAAAGTGAAACGTAAAGTTCTTGCGGTGTGAATCAGCTCGACATTAACTCTTTGACTTCCAAGGACCCATCTGAGTGTCTAGCTAGCAGTGGTGCACTGTTTGCTCCACCTTTGCCACTCTCACACTCAGCGTGCGAACAGCTCCAACTCCTCTTCTGCTAATGTAACCCCTAGCATGGAAATCACTGTCTGTCTCACTACTCTCTGCTGTCCATCGGGGAAACAGTTTGCTGGTCGATCCCTTTCTACAACCCTTCACTGCAGTTTTTTTCTGATGTTATCTTTTTGCATGTATATTGGTATTAGAGGATTTCTATAACGAGATTGCTATAACAAAATACGCTCAGTTATCTATCAAGTTTACTAGCTTTTGATATAAAACGTAAATCGAGGAAACAACGCATATCTAACTTTCTTCTCTCTGAATGACAAAGCGGTAGATTGTATGTAACTTAGTTCAAAATGAGGATTCATATCTATGAGATCTATTAGTTGTTTTTAGTTGAAAATGCATTCAAGACACTTTCTTGTACTTCGCAAAATTTATATGAGATATGCTGTGATTTGGTGTGCCAGTGATTCGAGCATGTTATAGTGAAAGCAAAAAGAGGTATCTATATGTCAGGCGGCGAAAAATATCTAAGCCAATCTCATTAGCCATACAGTAGCTTTTTAGAGGAGATATAGTAATCATCAGAAAGCTCAAATCTTTAGGTACAAACTCGTTGACTAATCGTTTTTAAACAGCATTTTTATAACGCTGTAGTATCCAGAATAATATTTCGTTTCTCACTCGCCTTTGGCCTTCATTTTTACACGAGTATAAATCGCCGACCACGGGTCTTCCCTCCGTGAGGGATCACGCCGAGTTAGTCACGAGGGCACGTGGGCGCGTCTCCAGTTGGTGGACAGGGAACTACAGGTGAACCAAAGTGGTCAAGTGTACCAAAGGAGGTGGTGGATTCAGAGGATGAGCACCCTGCTTCTGCAGTGCCGATTTGACAAAACTCTATCCGTACGAGTCAACTCGACTAAAATCCTGTAATCAAGCGGCTGGGAAGTGCATGAGAGGCGGTTAGGAGTCGCCTCCAACAACTAAGCTCCTCATGCTCCTCCGAGAGAGACTGTAAGCTACTCATGAGTATTCAGCCCTACGTTTAGAGCCTAGCAAGCTACATGTTGGGCATCAACATGCTTAAATCAGCAATAAATAGGGGCCTCATTCTCTTGACCACGGAAGAACCCGCGAAAAGCAGCGATGGGTAAGACGAGTGCGGAGAGACTACTAAAATTTCAGAGCCTAAACTAGGCTGCTAAATATGAAACGGACTAAAATAACGATATGCAGCTATAATGCAAGAGCACTTGCACAGGAATCCGCTTGTAGAAGATCTATTGATTCAAAAAAAGAATAAGGTACGGCGTAATTCTAGCTGAGACGAGAACACGCCACTCTTTTCACACTGTGTATGACACCTGAAAGGACTGTTTCTTGAACATGCTATCGCAGAGATGTCGGCGGCGTTGGCGTCCTCGTCAAATCGAATTTGACCGTGAAAATCGATTCAGTTGAACAATATTGGACGAGTCCGCTTAAGACGATGTAGATTAATGCCGCCTTTAACCATCTTCGTTGCTTACGCACCAACATCAAGATATGGCGAAGATGAAGTCGAAGCGTCTCTATATGGATCTCGAGAAAATCTCCAGAAAAGACCAAACGTTCTTCAAGGTCATTGCTTGAAGATTTTAGCGCAAAAATCGGACCCAGAAGAGCGTTTGAAAAACGTCATATTGGGGCCAGCGGACTAGAATAAAATGAACAGGGTGAGAGGTCATCTGAGTTTATCACGACGACCCAAACCGTCATTGGCAACTCAGAATTTGAAAAGCCTCACTCTGAAACGGTGGACGTGGGAGTTTTCTCAGTGCGAGCACCATAACGTAGTAAACTGCATCTTGTAAACTGAATGCTTTGCCTGACCGATGTCGCTGTTGTTCCCAGTTCTACATGGGATCAGATCATCGCCTCCTTCGCGCAACGCTCAGTCTTTTGCGAGGAAGAGGAGAGAAAGGCCGCTGAACTTAAAAAACGAAGTCCCAGAACTACCACATAGTGAGATTTAATCAGATCATTGATCGGTTCTTGGGAAGATACCGTTGTCGACAACAATGACGAAGAATACAACGCGGTTAGTAGAATATCACCATCTTGGCGCTATGAAAGCCGAGAGCCCTAAAGTCACAAAAGACGCTTGTCTCTTCGCAGACACTCGGGCTATGCGGCAACGTGGAATCGCACGAGCTACAGGCAGCCGAACGCTCACGTCCGCACTTGCGAAACGCGCAGTAGAAGCGATCAAAGAAAAACTCGGAGAGAGACGAGTAGCAGTTATGGCAGAAGCTGCAGAAGCTGGAAGAGTATTCGCAAATGCCCAGCGAGGCTTCGCCATATAAGACCAAGATGACCTTATCGGCTATAAGTCGCCCTCATTACGACCACTGCCATGCGGGCTCAACATTAACAGCATTTAAATTTGAGCGGTTGATTGGGAAAATACCGATGCACTTCACGCTACGGGACACTTAACTTCTAGGTGTATGGTTTCCATTTGTGACTAGTCCATATCCTCTTATCGTCATATAGATTGAAAGAAAATGAATCTCTCGTTCCAACGGACCTCGTTCCAAATTCGACATGCTCTATCGCCGGTAAAAAAAGTAGAGCAACACTACCTACACAGGATTAGAGCAGAACACCTGAAGAACCTCGCGTCTGTCCTCATCAACATCCTGGCTCGGTTCTCTACTCGCTACCTGTCAGAATGCAAGGTTTCCAATCAATGAAAAACCAGCAAACCATGGTGTTGTTTAAAAGGGAGATATTCACGACATAGGCTATTATCGCCCAATCTGCTTGCTGCCCATTGTCTCTAAACTCTTCACTCGAGTCATCCTACGATTCGGACGCGACAAGTAGCCATATTCACCACGACACACACGACTCCATTGAAGTCTCACGAGATTACAAATTACCGCTGTGGTCCCACATTCATCGATTTGAAAGAGCCTTTGATTCAGCGGAAACAGAAATGGTTATAGAGGCCTGTGGATAACCAAGGCCTCCCCACTCAGTACGTAATGATTCTTCGCGAGCTATATAAAGATTTCACGACCAAAATATCGCCATTCTGAAACAATGTTACCATCTACGTAAAAGATTGGTTTGACAAGGCGATACAACTTCGTCAAAATCGTTCACTGCCGCCTTTCAAAATGTCATGCGAATATTAGAATGGGACGATATGGGAGTGAGAATTGACGGTCGACAATTAAACCATCTCTGCTTTTGCTGATGATATCGTCCTCATAACACCAAGCATCAGCAAGCGGAACGAATGTTGCATTTCGACATCGCCTGTGGAAAGATTGGTCTTCAACTAATCTAGCGAATAACGATGTTCAATAAGGAACGGATGGGTTTTGAATGCCCCATTCACGCTCAACGGAACGAAAAATCTCCGAATTCGTCAGTTACGTCTATCTAGGTCGTGAAGTCAACATGTCGAACGACCTAGCTCCAGAACTGAGCGAAGGAGGAAACGAGCAGCTTGGTGAACGTTTAGAGCATCGAAGATGTAGTGAAGAGGACAAGAACATCCGACTCCGTTCCCACCTTTTCGACTCGACGATTATCCCAGCCTTAACTATGCAGCAGAAACGTGTCGCTACGTAAGCAGGATAAAAGACGCTTGGCGTTATTGAGCGCGCGGTCGAAAGGTAGATCGAAGATCAAGAAGCCGTTCCACACGCCAGGATATCGAAAATTAGGTGAGCCGGACACGTAATGCGCATCAACGGCATCGTATCGACGAAGCCGTTACCGTCTGGATTCTTCAGGACATCAAACGCTCAACAGGAAGATCACCGACCGATGGTCCCGATTTCTTCACGAAAGGCGTTGAAGAAAGATATGATGCTCAGCGAATCCCTAGAGAGGAGGACCCAATGGGCTACTCTTGTTCAGCGATAGGGAAAAATGGAAGTGTTGCTGGTACCCGCTCGAGTCACTCGATAATCAACGGGAGACAGGTGATACAGGTGAAGTAATTAATTAGACTGAATAAGCTATCCTAGATTCAAATCTAGTTCGGGAATTTCTGCTTACAACAACGGTTTATAGCAAATCTTCTGTCTTACAAAAGGAAACGATTGCATTCAATGCAATTCCGACATTTTCGCCATTGGAAATCAACATTTCTTGAGCTATCGAATGATATGGAAACGTAGGTAAACTAGGAAAAAGTCTTCAAAATAGTTGAAAATCAGTTCTTCTTACAAGAATTGTGTTTATTTCTCATGAGAAAAGATATTCTATTTCTTTAGTGACTCAAGAAAGCACCAGCAACACTTCCATTTTTCCTATCGTGTCAAGAGTAGTCCAGTGGGTCTTCTTCGCTTTCGGAACTCATTGAGCATTATATCTGTCTTCTATGCCTTTCGTGAAGAAATCGAATCGACGGTTGGTATTTTCCTGTAGAGCGCTTGATATCCTATGGAGATCCAGTCGGTAACGGCTCTCGCCCATCGATTGTCGCTGAAGCGCATCACGTGCCCGGCCCACTTATTTACTAAAAGTACCTGTATAAAGTTCTCCTTCGTGATATTCTGTCTCTTTGCTTATAAGTGCCACTGACATCAACTTTACTTAGAAGGACCGATAATCTATTGTGCGATGTCCAAGTGACTGAAGAACTACTTTGAATTCAAACATAATCTTTCATTTCGCTCTTATAACGTCCTGAAAAATTTGCCAAAAATATGGTCAAAAGCCTTCTGCAGACTCAATCTGAGCAAACAGCTCAAATCGAGTGCAAAACATAATTTCACTTTTGCTGCTGTAGTAAATAAGGAGCTTTTTCAAAAACGTAGCACATTATTTAAGCTGTCAGAATTTGAGCTTTCGATTGATTATTGAAACTATTATAGAAAAGTTTCTGTCCAATATGAGGGCTTCTAAAAATAGAGGATTAGCAGGGATACACGTTATCCCGAATGTGTTGGACAGAATGAAGACCACTACAATCAACATATCTACCAACAAGAAACAAGTTTCTACATTTGTAGCATCAAAATCGTTGCCTCGGGATTTGATGAGCTTTGAAATTATTTTTTGCATGTTTGATCATGTTTTTGTGTTTGCAACCAAGGGCCGGAAAGCGTTTGAAGAAGTGGTGGTCGGTGGACGCGAGGTCCGGCGACTATAGAGGATGAAGCAACTTCGTAGCCCTCCAACTACCATTTCTTCAAGCGTCTCGACATCTTATTGCAGAGAAAACGCTCACCAACCAACAGGAGCGAAGAAAGCCCTTTCAAGAGTCCGTCGCATCCCGAAGCATCAATTGAAATGCAACAGAATCAACAAACTTACTTCTCAGTGGCTAATATGTGTTGATTGTAATGGATCCCTATTTTCACTGATGAAGATTTGTCTGAGCCTAGTTATAATAATGTAAAATTTGCGGTCTAGAACTCCTGTTACTTTTCCACTGACCTCATGTCAGCCAGTCTGAAGCAACGTTCACCGATTTCGAGAACATTTCTGGAAGGGTTGGCTTCCGACCAGTTTCACAGACGATGTTCATAAAGAACGGATTGGTTTTGAATGCCTATTCATCTTAACAAAATCAATGTCGCCGAAAGGTTCAAATACGTGTGCTCAGTTTGCAAAGTCAAGTTGATGAACAACCTAGATTTAGAGCTGAGCAAGAGTAAGCGAGCCACATGGAAGAGCTTTGAGAACATTGACGATGTAGAAAAATACAAAGAATCATCCACATAACCAACTTTCGACCAGCGATTACCGTTGCCTCCACAAATGTTTCAGAAGACTAGTCGTTACGTACGCGGATGTAAGATCATTTGGAGTTATGAAATGCGAAAACGAAAGGGCGATGCAAAGAGTGTTTCCGTTTCTCTCAAATGGGAGAAGGGATCTCGAAATCTGGCCTGTGGCAACTATCGGAAATTGAGTGCGCCGTTCTACACCCCAGGATGTCAGCGATCCTTAGGCTGGACACATATAACGTTGTGATGACAGCCGATGGACGATAGACGTAAACCGGGAGAATCCTTTGAAATGTCTAACACACAATAAGAAGCACACCTGATACAGTCTAAATTCTTCACAAAAAACCTATAAGAAGTATATGATGCCCAAGTAATCCCTTCAATAAGGAGGACTTACTGAGGCTGGTTGACGTATTAGGAGAATATGGGAAGCTCCGCTCTATCACTCGACATTCAGCGAGGCAACAGATTATAGAGGTGATGGCATTCCACACAAAAAACGTCTTGCAATTCGCGGATTTATGACAAAATCGTATTGCAAGTGCAAGTGGAGAATACTGTAGCGAAATTGTTCGTTGTTCAGCAATTCAACCAAACGACACGGAAGACTCAAAACACGAAACAGTTGTAAACGCAGTAGTTTGTTCTCTCGGAACGGCGAAACATAAGAAATACAATTTTATTTGGCCTACACCTGTATCGCTGTACCACCTGTCGTCCCGTTGATCGTCGAGTGACTCGAGGGGTACCAGCAACTATTCCATTTTCCCTATCGCGTGCAAGAGTAGCCCAGGGGTCACGTCTGCTTATCATCACATCAACTGCATTTTTAAACATCGTCCACTGTGCTTCCCCATTTCTATACTTTAACGATTTGATCGTTAGAAAATATTCTCCTATCTCACTGCAGAATTTGATGCCTTCATGCAGCTGTTCAATCTAAGATCCAATCCTGACACGATTTTCTCCTACATTCTCATATTGGTGGATTTTTGGTAACATCTAATTACTTACTCTTGTTTCTCAAGCATACTAATAAAATTCTATAGATGTACTCAATTTGGCTATCAGTTGACCACTCCGCTGAAACTTTTAATTTATGAGAGTGCTAAATGTGAGAGGCTAACAAAAACATTAAATCTGATAAGGATATGACATATTTTGAGCCATAGGTCTAGTGCTATATAGGCGCCTATTTCGTCCTATTGGGAGTCATCAGTAGCACCCTCCCTCGGTTCCGTCGATCCCTTGAGGGTGAAATAATCCTCTAAAGGAATCGACGACGATTGAAAACTAAGCACCCAAAGTAGGATGATGGTATAACTCGACTGCCGGTCCACCACAAAGTCAGGTAATACCCATCATCCTACTTTGGGTGGTTAATTTTTACTCGGCGTCGATTCCTTTAGAGGATTATTTTACCTCAAGGGATCGACGGAGCCGAGGGAGGGTGCTACTGATGATCCCAATAGGACGAAATAGGCGCCTATATAGCACTAGACCTATGGCTCAAAATATGTCATATCCTTATCAGATTAAATCATTTTGAGCGGGTCTGTAAAAAAGCAGTTGATAGCAAAAACATTAAAGTTCACAAACACAGTTTTTGCTTAAAAAACTTGTTCCAAAAAAGTTTTGCAGTGAGAATCGTGCTTCGTTTTATCAATCAATATCTTTTTTTGGAAAGCTTTTTCCCAGAACTGCAGTTGTGATTCAGGCTCTTTGTCGATTGTCGCAGCATTAGAAATAAGAGGCGGGAGGCGAATATAGGCCGTGCAGTCTGAGAAATTGGCGCATTCACTGGAATTTTCTTCGACTTGTGGCTCCATTTTCATTCAAGATTTGACAAAGATTCTCTCCACCTCGATAACTGGTTTTTTGAGCATCGCAATAGCACAATCTGTCACATACGCTTATAAAGGTTTTGTTTTGAATTAAGCTAGTCAAAGATTCTTTTGAGCACTTGAAAAAACCAGAAAAAATCAAAGATCAGCCAGAGCGACATCACCCTCGTATAGGTGCCGAATGCCGAACTGTTGTTATCTCGTGGATGATCTGACGCAAAAATGTAGACATTAGTCTTAGCTGAGTCGATAATACTTGCTCTATTATAGGAACATGACTATTCTTACAAACAAGGCAGGACCTTCAAGCGCTCCATTTCTAATTTTGTTGCTAATGGCAATCACAATCGTGTTTTGGATGTGGAGTGATCCCTGGAGGTCAAAGTAATGACAAGGAGTTGTTATGGAACTACAAATATTCCCATACTCAGATGATTAAGAACTCTAATGAGAGTGAGCATGTCTAGCTCTGCGACATTGCTTAATTGTTGTCGCGGCCTGTGCTACCCATAGGCAGGGTATTTAATTCTGATAAGATGTTTAAATGAGAAGAAAGATAAAACTGAGAATTTTATCATTGCGGCTACTTTTATGATTTAGCTAACACCAAGAGCTGGTAAATGAACTCTAATGGGCTAACGTTTCTGAGTCTTCGTTTTCTCGGAGCCCATTATTAAATTGGATTGTCCACCGTGATACGCCCCCGTTGTGGTCTTCGTTTTCGTTGTTGTGCAAGTCCAATTTTTTTCAAAGAAACATCACTCGAATTAGGAATTTCACTTAGAGATGTTATCCTACACAACATGACTGCCATACAAGTTTCCAGCGTTAGTTATCGGTTGATAGTAATTCAAATTATGACATGTCAGGACTTGACAAATTGTCTGAGCCTTTTTACAGTCGATGGCATGTGGCTGTTATCGGTTATACCTTTCCTTCGAGTGCTTTATTAAGACCACGCTCAAATTTCAATAATTCTTTTCATTATTATTTGAGCCAACATGTCATGTGGTCTGGTAAAGGCTCTTGTACAGCCCGAGACACGTGTTTCGTGCTTACAGACTCATCAGCCGGGCAGAACCCCGTCGTCTGTCGATCTTTTCATAGTCAGTTCTCTCGGGAGCGTCACACTCCTTATATATAGTCATCGACGACCAACGCTTTACACTCTTTGTCAGGTGAAACATTCACCTAACACAGAGTGTTTTCGCACTCTCGATTACTAGCTGGCTGGTATTTTATCATATTATACCTTTCCTTCGAGTGCTTTATTAAAACCACGCTCAAATTTCAATAGATCCTTTCATTAGCAGCTAGTAATCGAGTGCGAAAACACTCTGTGTTAGGTGAATGTTTCACCTGACAAAGAGTGTAAAGCGTTGGTCGTCGATAACTATATATAAGGAGTGTGACGCTCCCCGAGAGAACTGACTATGAAAAGATCGACAGACGACGGGTTCTGCCGGGCTGATGAGTCTGTAAGGACGAAACACGTGTCTCGGGCTGTACAAGAGCCTTTACCAGACCACATGACATGTTGGCTCAAATAATAATGAAAGGATCTATTGAAATTTGAGCGTGGTCTTAATAAAGCACTCGAAGGAAAGGTACAATATGATAAAATACCAGCCAGCTAGCAATCAAGTGCGAAAACACTCTGTGTTAGGTGAATGCTTCACCTGACAAAGAGTGTGAAGCGTTGGTCGTCGATAACTATATATAAGAAGTGTGACGCTCCCGAGAGAACTGACTATGAAAAGATCGACAGACGACGGGTTCTGCCCGGCTGATGAGTCTGTAAGGACGAAACACGTGTCTCGGGCTGTACAAGAGCCTTTACCAGACCACATTACATGTTGGCTCAAATAATAATGAAAGGATCTGTTATCGGTTATTTGAGATATTCACCTTCAATCTGTTGTTCAAAAATATCATTTGAAGGCATTGATGTATTCTGATAGATTGCGAAATTTACATTAACCAACTACAAGCTAAACCTTGAGAAGGCTTGAAACAGTTCTGAGAATAGACTGGTGCTCTAAACGAGATTTCTAAAACAGCTGATTGAGAAACATTATTTATAAGAACAATTCTATATCAATGAACATTTCCGTGTGAGGTTTTCCACACGAACGGTGCTCCACTGGAAAACTGTCGACTTGGACGAAAACGAAAACGAATAATTGTGGATGACCGACACAAATTATCGGCTCTGAAGAAACAAAGACGTTGATGTTATCGGCCGAATAAAGTTTATTTTGAAATCACGTAGTATTAGCTAAATTATAAAAGAAAGTGTCACTGAATGATATTGACGGGGAGAGCAGGTTTCCGAAGTACTTACTAATTTAATTTACAACGCTTCACTGCAAAAACTATGAAATTTCGTTGCAGCAAGCACTAGGAACTTCAGTGCCAGATTTCCCAGCAACTTACCTATTATCGCGGTTTACACAGAGAACAACGAAGTCTCTGCCCTAATCCCTGGTATTGCAACTAGCAAAGGTGCTGTTCAGGCACTAGCACAACGTTTTGCAATGCAAACAGTAAGTTCCACAGCTTAGGCATTTCATTCTTTTTCATAAATTCTGAAAAAAGTAAAAGATGAGCCTCATCTTCCCACAAATCTTCAGCCTCCTGTAGTTTACTTCACTTGCAAAGCTTCATTCATGCCAAATGGAAATTATTTTCAATCCACTCTTCGAAATAGTGAGGAAGATTTACCTTTTAGGTCATCGATGTTCTCGAAATTGAAGGTCGCAGAGCACGCTTGCCTGATTTTGTGATCTCCAACATTATGGGTCAACTTCAAGTCAATACCACTTACGAACCATTGCTGTGTGAGAATGTGAAGACACCAGAGATTCCTCGTAAGTCTCCAGTGGTGGACATCCATTTAGCAAATTCCAATCCGAACTATGAGGGGGAATTTAAAAAGCAGATTATGATTATTTTTTCTTGCAAAGAAATACATTTCCTACAAACTTTTTATAAAGTATCTCAGAGTTTGAGGGGAACTATCATGGAACCATAAAATCGAAATTTTTCGGACTGAGAATACCTTATCAAATGTTACCAATGTGTTAATAGGTGAAAGTTTGTAGGTATTGAAGAGTAAAAGAAAAGTATTGTTTAACAATGCTCTAATTTTTTCAGTTGTCTAATGCGCAGAAGAAGAAGTGTTACTAATTATAGTTTCTTGCAGAAAATGATAAGAAAAGCTGTATTACCGTCGGTGGCACGGTGACGGGAATTTGCCCCGCAATGGCGGCTGGGGGGTGCCGAGGGTGCCGCCTGTTCTATGTCAGAATGTTGCAACGGCTATCGACGAAAAACACTTGTCCCTTTCAGGAACTCTCACCGTTTGGACGACTTTTTTATTTGTACAATCTTGTTTTATAAAGAAAAAATTCTAAGTAGACTACGAACATTATCATGGCTAATTGGTCGAGGTTGATGTGGCAAGATGTTGTGGACAGAGCGCTACGATTGTTAAGATCGGGTCCGTTTGGTTCGCATTTGTACACGGTAACGGTCACTGTCAACTGAAACTAAAAGTGAACTTTGATATAACTAAGACAAACATTTTTATTTAGTCGATGTTCATTATGACAGTACACTATCAATATACTAGCAATCATATGGGTGTTGAACAATCAGAGTGCAGCAGTAAGTTATGGCGAAATGCACAATGCGATGATTTTGTGCTTACTACTTTATTTGAAAAGTAACTGAGAAGTTCCCACATGTATTATATAAGCTGAATTTTTGCTGCGAAATAAATAATACTAAAGAGATTATAAGGTAGTTCGACTTGATTTTACAGCAACGTCGCTCTGAAGTTCCAGCTTAAAAAACTCATTCGCTAATCAAAGAGTGACCAAATTCCATGTTCAGGAATTCACATTTTTTGTGCTCTAAAACGGATGCCAACGAATGTGCTTTCCTTTATAGATTTTTTCATATAGACAATAGAAGTTGATGAGTGGAAACAAATATGAAAACATTTGATATGGTACATTTTTGATTTGCATCAAGAGCAATCTCTTTTCTCATGAAAAATTCCCTGAAATAATGGATAAGAATGTGGTAGTTTAAAAGAATCTGAGCGCTCCTTTGTGAGCGATTGATTAGATTTTACTGCATTTATTTTAATGAAGTGTTAGAAGATAAAATCTGAGTGGTTGTTCTAATGAATTAAAGGCGTATTTGACTAGGGTAAGCTAATATAACACTCTCGGGTTAAGTGATTTTTGAAGGGCTAACTTTGAAATTGTCGGAAAGGGCAGTAATGACTCTATGATTGATTATACGATCCCTCATTTCGACATATAATCCGTTTCGATACAGTTTTCAAAGATAGTCGATTTCTTATAGAACATAGATTATGTGGCGGGCGTTGACCATGAGAGGGTGTCACATGAACTATTCACTTCAAGTTCAGAGATTTCTGTTGGACGACTCCACTGTACTGAAGTAGATCATTATACCGTTAAGAAACACTGGCCAGTTGTTCTTCGCCGTCTCTCCGGTATATACAATGAAATGAATTGTGATTATTCTAGCATTTCTCTGGATTTCACTTGATAGTTTAACGAACGCCCACGTGGAATGAATGAAAATAAACCTGTGGGCCATCGCATCGAAGAATGCGACACCAAGGACAGAGATACGGTGATTTTAGCCGAATAATATATGTTACTAATCTAATTTCAGCCTAATAATACAAGAAAATGATTGATTACGTATGCCGAGGTCACATCAAAGTAGAATTTTCGGGACATATAGAGATGTTCTATGATTTCTTTTGCATTTCAACACTTTTTGTTGGTTCGGTTGTCACTGTTTCAAAAAAAAATCATTCAGATAACAGCATAACCACTATCATGATCAATGATACGGAACATTTTGCTAGGAAAAGACTAAATGCCTTCTTTCCAGAGAGGGTGAGAACAGCATGCAAAGAAGTTGATGAGGTCACTTTTGAGCTGGCTGTGGTTCTTGAGTTTTTATCCCTCAGAAGGTGATTCAAAGATTAGGAAGGATGCTATCCGATGAAGCAGAAACAGGGCTTTCTCTGTGGCTATGGTAAAGTGGTTCATTCCACTTCTTCAAAATGTGTCCTGACGACTTTGCAGTATGAGGCTGTCGGTCAATCCATTGTGTCCATCGAAATATCTTTTTTGCGCCAGCCTATTTCATTTGAATGGTGAGCGATGGTATGACGACAGTGTTCAGGTGTTTGCCCAAGCTACTAGATCATACTTCAACATATCACAGTCTTTAGTCGATAGCCAGATTTGTAAAGAAAAAAAACTAAATATAACAATAATGTGAAATAAACTTGGGACAATCCTGTACTATTTGTGTACTGTAAAGAAAGTGAATCGGTGTAAGGAGGAGCAGACCAATATAGCCATTCCCTTCAACTTCCAGACGGGTTCATTTCTCTGCAATATACCGTATAATAAAGCAATTACAAAATCCGCCTCAAACATGAGGATTTGAAAGAAGATCTTCATATATGCGACCTAATCACATACGTATTGTTCACTTACATACAAATCGTTTCGAGTGTTTCTTTAGACTACGCTCAAATTTCATTACCCGTTATAAGTATTTATGAGCTATGTATTTGGTCTGTTATGGGTACCTACACATTGAAACACACGTACTTCGGCCTTGCGACGTCTTCATTTGCACGGTGCCTTCGTTTGAGCCAGTCAATCTTGAGGAAGAACCCTTTCACGCATAGGTAACGCAGACGTAATATTTATACGCACCGTTTAATGATAAAAACACCAAACGGGCATTATTGTACACCCGGTTGCTCTTGGCTGGTAATTGTGGAATATATCATTTGCTTTGAGAGTTACTTAAGACCTTGCTTGAATTTCAGTATGCCTGATAATCCTCTTTAAGCCATGTATGTAGTCCGTTATGGACACTAATACAGTGCAATACACGTGTTTCGGCCCTACAGCTCGTCATCAGTCAGTTCCTCGGAAATCTCGCCCTAATAGGCGAAGATCGATCACACCGATCTGAACAAAAGATGAAGTTGACTCAATGTCAGTATCATTCCATAATTTTCAACCTAACACGCAACATTTTCTGTTTGAATATTCTATTTAGGTAGAAAATGGTTAGAAAACTGTCATTGAGGGAAATGAGTAACCCACATGAAACGAATCCGTCTTTAACAAACCCATATCATATTATGGCTGATACGAAATCGAAGATCCGATGCAACACCCGCCAATGCAGCTAAAAGTTTCCTAATGCTGTCTTCTGTGAAATCTTCTTAGTTCCGAGATAAGTTCTCTACGTTGACCCAGCAAGGCCAAAGAGCATTCAGAAATAAGATCTTTATGCTAAATGCCTTCTGCCGCGCCAAATTTCTTTTGCTATGCTCATGATATAAATCGTTTCGAATACGTTGCGGGTAGTAGAGGACAGCCTTTATCGATATAGAGAGATAAGGAGCTTAAAACAACATGAATTATAAAAACACAGATGTTCCTGGAACTTTATAAGTACTCTTCTGCTTTCTGAGAGATTAATGATCATCAGTTCAGAGCCTTACATAGGAATCAAGAATAGGGATTCCTTACGAATGCCTCTCAGTCCACAACAATCGAAGCATGCATCAGCATTCCTTGGAGTAGCCAAACCTGGGATGCGACTTCGACGATCTTAACACATAGTTGCTGGACAACGAGAGAAGTGAACATGTTAATCACCACGCACATACGAGTAGGGTCTATCCCAGCCAGAATCCGTGTGTTGAATCTACAGGAAGGAATCGAAATATTCTCAAAGTGTGTCATGTGTGGACCAAATGATAGGGAAAGTTCAGGACATTGAAAAAGTAGCTAGTGTAAAAATCAAGTTCAACAACGCGCCTCGTTTATTGGTTATGTATCTTTTTATTTCTATTATGTACATGCTAATAAGGTTACAAGTGTTGTCGAGCTTGTGCACCGCTACAAATGGGTTATTCACTTATAGCTCTTAATAAGAACTGCAGTGTGGAACATGGAGATCTGCGTATGGGAACAAATCCTACTCAATCCACAGTGGACAAATAAAAGTAAATTGGGACAGAACAAAACCCATAAACTCCAACTGTGGTAAGTTTCTATCAACGAAAAGTCGAGGTCTAATGGATCAGTCAGTATAGTGATGCGATTTGAAACAACTCCAACTATGATGGAATCGGGATAGTATTAACAACGGTTCTCGAAAATTTCTCCAGTTTGCTTCCGCCAGTGCTTCGGGTCTTTTTGGCACAAATATCCATAATTCTCCATGACGCTGCTATGCCTCTTCGCATTTCTTCAACACTCTCTCTTGCTCATCCTAAGATGTAAGTCCAGTAATTAAAATTTTGTGAAACAAATAAGGTGCTACACATCACATTTCGGAACTAGGAAAAACATCAGGAAACGTCATGAAAAGACCTCTGTGCCGAGAAACAGTCCAAATTTATGACAATGTGTGTATGCGTCTCCATTATCAGGGTCGACGTTAATTGTCCGTCGGAACCATTTCCAAGTTTTCTTCACCTTGAATACTATCACTCATTGAGGACTTGTCATGAAAGGATTTTCAGCACAAAGATACTGCCTCTCGCTCAGCCCAGAACAACCGTGCAGCTGCTACTAATACATGAGGATTATGCTTGCATCGCTTCAAGCGTCAACCGACTGGGGACGTCGACCATCGTCGCTCCTCCATCCACATTGCTTCACCCCAATGCCGTCCGTGTACTATTTTGTTGTCATGATATTTCTCAGTCGGAGGTCCCATCAACTTTGAGGAGGATTGTGTTGAACGAATAAATTACGACGAACGACATCTTACATCTTTGTTAAAATTTTCAAATATTTACGTAAAGGTCCCAAATTTTAGCAAACTGAAAGCACACTTACCTAAACAAGCATTCACATTCTTTCAGTGCACGAGCCGGCCTTTCTGACCCAAGCTCACGAAAGCCGGAGCGCATCTCTAGCCGAGCTGACTCTAACCAGGGTTTCATTTCGTGAATTACGAATACGAGCCTTAATGGATGAATCCTTCATGCTCAACAAATCTGGGACCGCACGTCATGTTCGAAAAAATGGGGGCGTATATCTACAACTGTCACCCGTACCAGGATCCATGTGAGACCCATACTTCACGATGTGCCCTCAACGCTTGAGTCACTTGGCAGATTTGGTAAGTGTAAGGAATTAATCAACACCATTTAATCGTATTATCGAAAGGATAGCTCATAATGATGCGACAAGTTGTCTCCTTGTGCGAAAACAATCGCATGCCTGTTACAACTTCCGGACTGACGGAGCAATCTATCAGTTAAGAGCTGATTACATAAGTGAATAGTTAAGTATCAGACTTCTTCAACCTATCAGCTGTTTAGTTGTATTTCTTATATAACAACCACTTTGCTTATCCACTCTCACAGCAAATTTATAAGTCTAGAACGAATGTGACAACGTAATCTATTGAAACTGATAGATGTAAATTTCAAAAGTTGTCCTATATAAACGGTTAATAATTAACCATTTTTGTGGCTCTTCCGCACGACTGAGTAATAGCCATAAAAGAACAGCCCCAAGGCACTTTCTGATCTCAAAAGAGCAAAAAAAATGCTGAGATACTCACTGAATGACTCTAATTCTGCCTGAACTTACCCATTCGGTGTATTTGCCTAACTTCATCGTAGTTATTCTCTTGAGGAGAAATTTGACCCAACATCATACACAGTTTTGCGAAATCTGTATACGTAAAACTAATTCTGTAGACTTCCGATATTTCTGATGAATCATCACAAGCACAATTGATTTTCTCCTCGAATCTCTCAGAAAAGTCACTGAAACTGAATTCTCAAGTCCTTCTGTTGCTAACTCTGCTCTCTTCCGATCACCCAGACACGACACAAGCCAAGCACTCTTCATGCAGATCAGTGCCGAAGGACGCGTTGCGTCGAGCTTTTCTAGAAGAGAGCGAGCACGTTCAAACTCGTTGTTTTCAGACTTCACCTTAACTGCAGCCATCCAGATACCCTCAGATTTAGCGTTATGTTGAAATGCCTATAGAAATAATAGGATAGTCACAGCTACGCCGGGAACATATTGTCGAAATCGTGGTCAAATGAAAGTTTTTTGAAAACCATAGTTAAGGACATGTAGAATGGCCCCACGTACTCTATGCCTGCATAATTGTCAGAAAAAAAATCGTCCAAAATAATTCATGGAATAACATATACACCCCTTAGCAAGAAGTTCCCTAGCTCTTGAGACAGCACCATGTTGCCATCCTGATTTAGCAAACACTAACCATAGAAGTTCAACTTGTTGACAAGAAGTGGTTACATCAGTGAGAAGTGTTTCATATTCCTCGGTAAATGTGAAATCATTTATTCTTGGGTATTTAAATAATATATGAAGTAAGAAGCAGATAAAAAGCGAACGTTGTTCCTTGTGTTTTTCTTTCTGAAAAAAGCAGCTAAAGCCAAATTCCCACACGTTTTTCCACGTTCTTCAAAGCATGGGAGTAAACTGCACGGTCACACGCTACCGCTCCTAAAAATACAGGCAAAATCCAGTCTTACAGTTTTATCTGTTCGACTGGAACAACCTGAGAGTTTCTAATCTTCATCATATCGATATGGTCATTTCCATCAATGAGATGTCTAAGCTCCTAAAAGCTGATCTTTGTAATCATAGAAAGATATATTGCCGTAGCTTAATTTGCAAAAGAGTCTGTATCCTCCGCCCAAGTTGCTTTTTTGGTCTTCGTCTTCAACAACCGTGCCGATAACATCACGGCTTGAGCCACCCAGTGCCAAATCCAGTATTAACGAATATACTATCCTCAGAAAAGCAGTCACAACTGAGTGAGATTTATATCTATTTCGCGAGCCAAACACGAGCCTAGTGAACACAAGATCTCAAATGGCGAGCCTTATGGCTTGACAAAGGAGTGTGTAACTAGCTCGTTGGGCGTCTATGCATCCTTCCTCCAGTGCTCACCATTCAGCTCCACCATATTTGCAGTCAAGAACGTTGAAGCCTCAATTCCAAATAAAAGAAGTCAAAAAACAAAATTTTAAGGTGCAGAACGGCACTTATTACGTCAGACATAATTGAACTCCTCGCATTCACTCTTTCACCACGCCGTTGAAACAATGATCGCTAGAATATACCTTCTGCAGAATACGACCAAGCATGTCCTTCTATTCGCGTTTCCTCCAGATGAGTAGCGCACATCAAATCTGACGATCGAAGGAATATGTTCTAGGCTTTATTGCGAACTTTACTTGCATTTTCACGTGTCCAAACGTGCTATGGCCAAACCAGAGCTCGGTACTCGAACTAAAATAGTTTTTTCCATATAAAGTTTTCCAAGATAAAGAAAACAACGGAATAGTAAAAATGTACGCTCTACTCAAAGCATAAATGATCTCACCTACAACATTCCATGGCACCTGCTCGAGAACTTTGCCAAATACTTGAAAACTGTAAGAACCGATAAATTTCTCGACGCTGATCAGTCCCTAAGAGATGCTCCATTTGGCTCCGTCAAGCACGCTGGAGGTGAATGAGTGAATATCTGGACACTACAGTGACCCGCGATTAGTTTACCAGTGTATCAAGTTAGTGCTATTTTCCTCCCAAAAAGGTGTGGTAACTTTTGCCAACCCTATAGAAATAGACAGCTTGTAGCAAGTAGCCCCTCTCAGAACTCTCCTTTGTGACACCATAGTATAGAGATCAAAATTTAGGTTCCCCCACACTTCATGTTTGTCACGCGTATTATTCCCTGAAAGTAAAGTCCAAAAGCATGTCAGTGCGTAGGGAAATATTCGTAGTATCTTGGTCAAAGGTTTCATTCGAAGTTGCATCCAAAGCGGAGAAAAAATTCCCAGTTGCATAAAAATGCATCGATCCTCTCGCCTCCCGCCGCACCTGCCACTCTTCCTGCTACGGCCCTCGTCTTGTCGAATAGCCGGTAAACAACCTAGCCAAAAAATGATAGCTCGGTCCTATTTTTTCTGCTGAATCGTATTTCCAGAAGAATAGGCAATCACTAAAATTAGGAAACATCACGCTATCAGACGATTACCAGTAGTCTAAAGAAAGAGCTCTGTCCGGCGAGGCCTTAAACCACATTTCAAAGATCAGAGGAGATCAGAAGGTCGAAAAAAGTTTTTCAAAGTTCCAACAGCATTTTTAAGTTTCCGAAACTTGCGCTATAGTGTGACTAATAGAACGCTAAGGAAGGAGCTTTGTCCAGCGAAATATAAGCGAAATAAGAGAGGAAAAAACACGTGATTTCATGAAACAGTATTTCATTTTGGATATTATAGCGTAGAAAAAGGTGATTGGGAAAACGGAGCGAAGTAGACTATAGCCTCAAGTCCCAGCTTTCGAATGGTTGCTAACGCTCCTATGAAAAGTCCCTCTCCAGTGAATGAGATAGGTATTTCATTTTTCCCCTTCTAATCAGAAAGTATCTAAATTTCTTGTGTTACACATGGGGATATTTCTCGCCGGACAGAGCCTTTTGTTTAGACTGTTAATAGTCATACGATAGCGCAATCGCTGGTCGACGAAAAAAGCGCTTCTCTGCAGTGCAGCAGGCAAAATAAGCTGAATTCGCATGTGTGAGCAGACCCTCAGCAGCGCCACACAGGGTGGGAAGGAGACTGACGTTTCCACCCGGAAACCCTAGCTAAGAGTTGACCGTTCCAGGAATGGCGGCTGTCTTGTTAGCTAATAGTCGCAAGGTGTAATCTCCACTGATCCACAAAGGCCGGCGAGTGTTCTAATGTGGTGGCGATCTGAGGAAGCTCCCTCTAGGCTTGCTTCGGGACTTAAGGGATTGAAACAGTTACTCTGTGCTGCTGCTCGCACTATCAGTGGAGACGGGCCGTCGAATTATCCGAGTACATGAGCTTTACGAGAGCTTTATATGAGAAGAGCTTTACGCTCTTACCCTAAGCTTTTTTTAGCAATAATCTGAAATAAAGTTTATTCTCTATTTCCATGTGTTCTTTGTAAATTCGTACTCATAAGTTACTGCAGCCGTGTGTGGGACCCGCATGGCGAAGTGGTTAGAGGTATCTTGTGGCATACACGTTATCAGTGGTTCAATCCGCGCCCAAGACTCACCAAGCCTTCTGCTACTCTGGGCTTTGTGAATTGGCAGCAAACTTGTCTGCGATGATTTCAACATCGACGTCATACATTGATAGGCCATGAGTCATTGCAAAGGCCAGATATACATCTAATCATATGACGCTTGATGAAGTCAAATGCATGGCGCATCCCTCAAAGATTGATGAATCCCGAGAGTTTAATATTTTTCAGAATTGCTCCAGTTTATCGGAAGTCGTGTCTCTGTTTACTTATATGGATACTAAGATGGCAATCTTAACGTGTTGCACGTGCTCCAGCATGATTTTCCAATCGCTCTTTTTCGATCTGTTGTCGCCCATTGTGGTGAAATTTTCGGATATGATGACCTCCACGAGGCCAATTTCCATGCTTCCTATCTCGTGGCTATCAACGAATGCGAAGAGCTGGCGTTGGCCATGAACACATCGAGTAATCGCTTGTGTTTATTCAAGAGGTCGCTTGCATTCTTTTGAATCTACCTCACTGTCCTTCTTTCTGTCATCTTTTCTTATTTGACCGACTTATTGTGTGTCGTTGTCGATCCACATATTTGTGGATCTCGATGATGGATGGTTTTTAAAGATCTAAACTACGCAAACGGACTAGACGTTTGAATGCCGATTGAAATCAAAGGTTTCGCTCATGTGTCTTGTGGATGGTGCAAGGATTTCTAATTCGACTTGAGCGTCAGACTACGATACCTGCTTCATAACGGAGCTCAGGGAGGACTGCTGAATTGAAAAGGCGAACACATAGTTCGGAGACTGTTGTTTGGTCAGCTGGCTTTCCTGAGAGGCCGAAAGGCGGGTCATGCCCTCTCCTTCTTCTGTCTAGTTTCCATCATACTATTTCCCATGATCACAGAAGTTCTGAGGTAAATGTGCGAGATAAGAAAACCGTTCGGTTTCACTGACTTGTCATCCAGCATCGTCGATTCTTCAGGAACTTGGTCTTCATCTCATTTATGCGCAATCCAATGTTTGTTTCTCCCTCCGTTCAATATGTGTATTACTACTGGGTAATGTAGTTGGGGCTTCGTGGCCGAGTAGTTGTGATGCTCGCCGTGGCACGCGTGGAGCTGAGTCCTACCCCGAACACTTTCCTTTAGTCAACAACGAGCGCCCTATGGAATGTCGCACGCCAACTATCCTTGAGACTGCAAGGGGGACACACTCAGCCAGATTCTGCGGTGTTCAGGATTAAGGCGGAAAAATAAAGTTGGATGCTAGAAGTAGTGGAATCCGCACAGTGAAAGGAAAACGTGCTGTGAAGACGGATCAATAAAGCGTAAAAAATTTAATGTAGTTAGATACTATGTAGTGCTCGTAGCTGGTCTATTTCAGAGCAACTTCCCAAGATTTCAATTTTCCTTATGTCTTCAGGACGATTCAGCAGTACGTCGGACTGGAAATACGATTGCGAAATGTTTTCCAGCATTTCTAGGGTTGTGTGGT